>JANIJG010016826.1:83864-139993 GCA_024611175.1 Megaceryle torquata
GTGGAGAAGAGGAGACTGGGGGGGGGGTGCATTATCACTCTCTACAACTACCTGGAAGGAAGCTGTAGTCAGGTGGGGGTCAGGCTCTCCTAGGCAGCTAGTGACAGGATGAGAGGGCATGGCCTGAAGCTATGACAGAGGAGGTTTAGGAAGCACTTCCTCCTGGAAAGGGTGATTAGACACTGGAATTGATTGCCCAGGGAGGTGGTGGAGTCACCATCACTGGACGTGTTTAAGTAAAGACTGGACGTAGCACTTTGTGACATGATCTAAAGATTGTCCTGGACAGAGCCAAAGCAACAGCAAGAGAAACTTTCTTAAATAAAAGGACACACAGAGAAATACATGAACAAAGATTTTCTTCCGTTACTCTTGAATGTTTTGAAGAAAGATTCATTAACCTGGGGCTGGTTTCAAATATCCTCCAGCTAAATAGGCAAACACCAGAGACAGTTCCAGTCCCCTCTGACACACAACAAAATGGGAAGAAACACCAGCCTTGTGTAAAACAAATTCCTCACATGATCCTTTCATGTTCAGATGAACCAAGTCCAAGTGCCTCACCTCAGATGGCAGAGCAAACGTGCAGGACTGCTGGAATGGCCACGATCCAGAACTCAGCACCTGGATGCTGAAATCCACTGGAAGAGAGGTGAAGAGGCTGAGCTGCATTATTCCCTTGCTCCCACCCACTCTTCAAACATGCAGTCCCAGTTCTAACACAAACAAGAAACGGTTCTGCCTTTTGCTCAAACTAACATGGTGAAAAATCATTACACAATGTAATTTATTTTTTTTTTCTATTCAGACCGTAAAACAAAGTGACTACACGTGACTACAACTCATCGCTCCATGGTACACAATTGCAAGACTAAATATTTCACATTTATACTTCTAAGACATTTTGGGCAAATGAGTAAGAGTAATACGAGTACTAAGTAAAATTTAAGCCTGAAAATACACAACTCAAAATCTAATCCAAAAAATAATTTATCAATTCTTTCAAGAATTTGTTTCAAGGTGCTTCAATGAAAAAACGTCTCTATAAAAAAGTGATAAGGCCATCTAACAACCTAAAACAAAACATCCTTTTTTCCTTAATACTTTTACACAAGTATTAACTTGAGCCATGTTGTGCTCTAAAGTCAAAACTGTTTACACACTTTATCAATCCAAAAAGGAAAGGAAAAAAAAAAAAGAAGAGAGACAGAATTCAACTCAGTTCAGTTAAACACCTAAACATAGGGTGCAAAATCAGGAGGCTACCCGTAACAGAAGATGTAAGTGCTATTCAAAAACAAAGTACAGACCTAAAAATGTAGTTGAAAATTCCTATCTATCTTGGTTAAAATAATACTAACTGTAACTTCTGGGGGTACAACATCTAAATCAACTATTTCCCTCATATAGTTTGCTCTGCAGAAATAAGAGAAAGATGATCTACTCAAAAGCAACTTAGGTAAATAAATGTATTACTTACAATCTAATGGTTCTGAGTTGGTCAGGTGCTTTTTAAATTGCTCATTCAAGTCCTTGCTTACACCAATATCTTGGAACATCCGCTGCAGCTTGGAGGTATACTCAAAACCACAAGCTTGCTGTATTTTAAAAGCACAGATATGTCAGGAAGACACATTTTTGACATTGGAGATTGAGAAGAAAAAAGTATTGGAGGCTATTTCCTTAAAAGATGATGTACAAAGTTCAGTATTTTCCTTACTCCAAGTACTGATCCCAACTAGACATGCTCTTTCTTTCACTGCCACCAAAAACTGAAGAAAATGGAGCAGAACACAATGAAACAGACTACTAAACGAGTATTAGATCATAATTTGCTTGACCCTGAATGAATAAGGGTTAATGAAATTAAGTCACTTTTCAGCAGTCATTCTTCTGGATAACTATATAAGTTTAACTCCATCACACAGACATGCACTGCAAGCTCCTAAGAGGTAAAAAAACCACAAAACACCCAACAACAACACCACAACACTGAAAATACCCAGGTTGTGTATTTTTCTATTGTGTGTAAAATAATGAAATAAAAGAACATACATCAATGCTTTCCTAGGCAGCCTGAAGACCTGCAATATGGTAGGTTGTGGGACAGTCACAGAATACTCACCTTTAATTTAGAGATCATGCTTGCCTCAGCATCATCACTAGCACTGTTCTGATGTACAAGTCTTTTTGCCAGCATTTTAGCATAGAATTTTTGAAATACATCTTTATCCTCAATGTACTTGAAGACAACCATCTAGAAAAGCCAAAATAATTTGTAAGGGAAAAAAGAAAGAATCACAGAATGGTAGGGGTTGGAAGGGACCTCTGGAGATCGAGTCCAACCCCCCTGCCAATGTAGAATATCAGGTAGCTTCGACTATTACCAATTATTCCACCCCCCAGAGCAGAGGCAATGGCTTACAAAAAGACAGAACAGGCTTTAAAGAGGAGATATACTCCCTATTTATTGGATACGATGTGTCTGTGTCAATAAACCTGTGTACAAGCACAAGGATGGTACATTTGCATCATCTAATGCTAGAGACCAGATCCTCTGCCAGGGAAGCCCCTCAACAGCAATTCAGAGAACCTAACTTAGAGACCTGCTTCCTTCTGAGAGCTGGAAGAAGACTAAAATAAACTGCACAAAACCCAACTTCCTTCAGCACTAACTGCTCAGAGGCTGCAACTGCACCAGCTGAGAAGGGTGGCTCTGCCACTGCCAGAGCCACCAGCTCTGTCACAAAAGACTCCCCCAGTATTCAGAAGCAGGGTGTAATCATCAAACACAGGCCGATATCAACAGCAATTCCTACCTGTGGATAAAGAAAGGGGGTTAACCCCCAGTTGAGAATGGCAGCATTTTGCACCTCTATAAATGCTTATGCAAAATGCAAGTTCTTTAGGAGGTGGATTTGCTCATAGCATGCAAGGCACAAAGTTTACCCTGTGCCCTTTACCCGCCTGCTCTAACACTCAAACTGGCTCAAAATAAAATTTCATAGAAGAAATTTTAATCTTAGCTTAAAGCCTTGGCACAGTTAGTTTCAGTCCAGAATAGACATTTCTGGCAAGTTAGAAACCTCTGAAAAAAACAGGGGTACAAGGACAGAATTGTAGAATCATAGAATCATTTTGGTTGGAAGAGACCTTTCAGATCATCAAGTCCAACCACTAAACCACGTCCCTAGTACTATATACATTGCAGGCAATGCATATAGAATACTGTAATTACAGCCACATTATATTCATTCTCATCATGAATGATAGCTCACTGTAGGAAAAAAAAAAACAACAAAATGCCTATTTTAAATCAGCACAGTTCAAAGGGGGCAAATGGGCCCCATGGCTGATGGGGATGTGGCAGAAATGGCATTTTTCATCAGCACTCTTGTCGTGTGTGGCAGCATCCCTCGATCCAGTGGCTGTCCAATACTTGCCCACCACCAGCTGTGTTCCCTTCCCATTGAAATTTGCTGTACAGATTATGAAATATAATTTCCCATTTTAAAAAAGCTCTGTGCTGGCTGACTTTGTATTACAGCACACTCCAGATATACTTGTTTAAAGAAAATTATGCTTCTTGCTTCTGGCCCAATAAAAGTATCCCTTTAGACAGAGGCCCCTACCTGTCCTTACTTAGCACTGCTTTTCTCAGAATCGCACTTCTGGAGCTGCTCAACCCCATTCAACTCCCAATAAAATACTTAAACTCTTGCCCTGAAAAAGCTGCAGCAGTAGCTACTTCATTTGAACTTAGATTTTTAAGGGCAGGTGTTTTTTGGGTTTTTTCGGTTGTGTTTTCTGAGGGGAGGTGGGGAGAGTGATGGTGTTTCTTTGTTTTAAATGTGAATGCTATTTTTGACACATTAATTGCATATTCCACATGTACAGCCTTGCATATGAGTAAATATGTGATGTATATATGTCATTATAAAAAATATCTTGTAGAAATTTTATATTCTATGTGTATATAAAAATGAAGTGGCCGATTCCATATAGTCACTTGAAATCTGCTGTAAAGGGCTGTTTTGAGGGTTGTTGGTTTTTTTTAATTAAAAAAAAAAAAGTTAAAACCAACAAGCCACACAGATCAAGATTATCACTGAAAAGATGAAATATTACGCAACAAAATAAAGAAAAATAGAAAATATTTTCTCTTATTTCACTTGTATGCCACTTGAATATTACTAACTTGTCAAAGCTTAAACAGAAGAGAACAGTATTTATAGAAATCTTACCACTTGATTGAGTGTATCTTCCAATTCTGCTTCTTCTGGATTTTTGGAGCTGCAATTCAAGAAGTGCATTTTTAATGAGTCCCCAAACTGATGAATTAAAACAACATATGGAAATATATAGAAATTTCATAAATAAAGGAACACAGACAGAGTAGTTTTGGGACCAAAGACTCTTGAGAGCAGAAATAGTGTAATGAAATGAACACTTTACTACATACAAGCAATTCTGAAGTATGTGATTTTTAAACAATATGTTGAAGACCTGGACCATGAATTACTAAGGATTTCCCCAACAACTTGATAATTCTAAGGATTTATAGGCTTAAACATGGGTCTCTCTCCTGCTTTGCTTTTCTGCTGTTACATGCTATCTTCATTTCTTATCTTAGATAGTACAGTCAAATAAAAACAGCTCAGAGAACTGAATCTTGATTGGGCAAGAGCTCAAGTTGCATCACTTCGCTTTCCTCCACATCATGCTTGTCTAGCAGGTATAACCTAAATCTACCCTAAAGAAAGCTACTATTTATATAAAGGGGAAAAGAAATATTTTCCTGAAGGAAGGAGGGGATGGGGAAGGGAAAAGTGAGCAAGTTGTTCTGGTATTAGGTTGTTTGGTAGTGGTTTTTTTCCCACTACTGTCAGAAAAGTTGCCAGTGACAAAACTGACACCAGTCCAGTATGAACTGAACCAATACCAACTCAGTGTGTGAGCTGCTGAATCATTTGCAGTACTTTGCACTCAAATACCTTAATCAAATTATGAACCACAAGGGGTTAGAAAGCAGTTTTTGTCCTACTCAATTTCTGCCCAGATAGTAGAATATACAGAGAAAACAACCAGAGAAAAGCAAGAGTTTTAATGGAAGAAGGGAATGTGTCTCATAAAAGCACGTTACAAAACTCAATTTTTGAGGAAAAACAAACAATTAAAAAAACCCTTCTGTTCTGTTAAAAAAAAAACCAAACTAGAACTTAGGTTGATACAGGGAAAGAATGGTCTTAGATCTTTATTTCCCCTCCCCCTTCTTTAAAAAAAAAAAAAGCAAAACTCCATATAATCGTATAATATTTAGGAATGGTCCTAGTAAAAATTCTGTATTCGGAATTTGGTGTGATTTTTATTGGAATGTTGAGTTCTGTTTCTGAAAACACAATATAAAACTTCATATACTAAAACTTTTCAAAATAAAAGCCAACCTGAAATAATTGTCTTTGAGGACGTACCTTTTCTTTAGTAAAGAGTCACAGTATCGTGCCAGTAGCTCTGGGGATTTACTGGATGATTGAGCCATTTTTGTCACTGCATTATTATTTATAAATCGACCACAAGCCTATAAATCACAAAAGACAGTGAAATTTTGGGAGACAAAACACTGAATAGAAAAAAAAGATGTCCACCATATGCCATTACACATACTTACTTTGTCTAGCGCAGCCACAAAGCCAGCATCATTGTTGAATGCAGACATGACTAAAGCATTATATTTCTTATGGACATCCAACACTGTCTGTACATACATTTTTGGATCCTGCAAGGACAGAGATTGGTTTTTTTGCAACCTGTTGACTTTCTGCTTTCTACTTCCTCCAAAACGGTGCACCTCACTGGCCTAAGCAATTTTTAATTAATGGGTAAAGTCTACAAATTATTAGAAATATTTTAAAGGTAAAATAGTACCCATACTAGATTAGATCCTGTGTTCAAGAGAGACTTACATTAGCACAAGCTTTCATTTACAGCAACCAGAGTACAGAGTGCACTATATTATATAGGTGCAAAAGACTACAAAACTACTTAACCATGGCAAACATTTCCAGGAAGGACATTTTCAAACACATAAGCTTAATTCAAATCAGACCCAAGAGAGTTGGACAATCATAGAACAGCAACTGCTATAGAAGAAGCCCTTGAAATAAATCTCTGTAGTAAGAGCGTAACAGGTGTATCCCCAATAAGTACAACTCAGTAAAAAGACTTCAGTCATTATTGACAGTTCTTAAAAATCATCCAGTCAACACTCAGTGGTAGTCAAATGCCAATAAATATTGAGTTTATGGCACTCACGGGCCAAGTCCTACGTGCAAACTGATCTCTGCATCTCAATAAAGATGGGGTGGAGTCAAGAGCAGGAACAATGAAGGGCAACTAAAACACCGGGCAGGCAGGGCAGTTTCTATACAACAAACTAAAAAGGTTTCAGTTTGGAGATCCAAGTTTGAAACAGCATATGACTGAGGTTTACAAAATCAGGAGGATGACTGAAACGATGAATGATTGCTAAAAGACACATTTTATAACTACGGGGCATTTGATGGTGGTAAGTGGTAAGAAACAAGCTGAAGACAGACAAAGAATGTCTTTATATATCAGACAGTGGGCTTCTGGAACTTGCTGCCACAGGAGGTTGTTGGAAGCAAATAATATCAGCAGGTTCAAGAATGGATTAGACAAATTCACAGACAACAGGTTAATAAATAAAAACTAAAAGGACGGGGCATGGAGGTACTGTAACATTCCTATCATAAGAGGATGCTGGCAATAAATGGCAAAATATGGGCAGGGTGGTATCAGGATCCTGAAAACCATTTCCTGTTGCTGCTGAAGATAGACACAAACTATGTGGACCACTGATCTAATGCCATGCTTGAGATAAGAAACAGAAATTATTGAGAACCTCCCAGAAAAATTCAAGAGAACCTGAACATTTAGGAAGGCATCTACTGATTACAAGGATTGAAAAAAAAAAAAACAAACAAAAAAAAAACCCCAAACAACCCAAGGCACAAAAAGCAGTAATCTTCTGACTAAAGAGCAGTCTCAATATATTTAATGGAGTCTAAAGCACAACTCCTTCTGCAGTAAAAATCTAAAATAGGTCAGATGGCTCAAGCTGGTATGGCTATTTCTCTCTACTGACTACTGAGCAACTGAGAAGCATTTGCTCAGCTGATTGTTTAGACACAGTACCCATAAGATATATTAGGCAGAATCAAGCCTAGCTAAGTATGAAAGAGGGCTAACAAGGCAATGATGAATAGTGATACAGTGTTGTGAAGGGTATTGGAAGAATACCATTGGAAAATAATTCCCAAGGGAGACAGCTAGAGATACTGTTATGAAACCGAGGAACAATGTGTGGAAAAAGAATAGGAACAAAAGAGAAAGATGAAGAAACAAGAAAAAGTGTTGTGATCAGGAAGTTTTGTAAATGGTTGGAATAAAGAGAACTAATCATAGATTTCTTTTGGTTGGAAGAGACCTTTAAGATCATCCAGCTGTTAACCCAGCACTGCCAGGTCACCACTAAACCATGTCCCTAAGCACCGTATCTATCCATCTCTTAAATACCTCCAGGGATGGTGACTCCACTACTTCCCTGGGCAGTCTGTTCCAGGGCTTTACTACCCTTTTGGGGAAGAAATTTTTCCCAATATCCAGCCTAAAACTCCCCTGGTGCAACCTGACACAACCACCTCTTGTCCTATTGATTGTTACTTGGGAAAGGAGACTGACGCCCACCTCGATACAAGTTCCTGTCAGGTAGTTGTAGAGAGCAATAAGGTCTCCCCTCATCTTCCTTTTCTCCAGACTAAACAACCTCCATTCCCTTAGGTGCTCCTTGTAAGACTTGTACTCTAGACTCTGTGGCAGAACAGCCTAGCTTACCATGAGACAGAAATACAGCTAATTTAGTAAACTCTGGAAGAAAGGTTGAGATGTTTACAACCATGACGTTCTTGTTCTGTCTCTGGGGCTGGAGATCTGCTAAGCTGGCAGACAAATGGCTGAAGAAGGGAGTCTTTGTGAAGATAAGACAGCCCTGTTTTGGCTAAACCAATGGGCACTAACAGCTCTTACACAAATCTTGAAGGCCAGAGTATCTGAGTGGAGACCACTGCTTAATTAAGTTCATGCCCCTAAATATGGTAATGAGCCTAACACAGTAGATGCTAAATATACATGGCTATATTACACAACTCTCCACCCAAATCATGTAAATGTCTCCTAGAAGGCAGGGACAGACAGGATTAAGATATAAAAATCACAAAGGGAATACAACTTTTGGTGGAGAGAAGACAAAGTCTGGCAGAGATGGTTGACAGGCTGTGCTCCTCTTCCTCCACCCCACACAGCGATGCCTTCTTGGTAAGGACTTCACCTTCAATATCCTGTGTACCTCATTTTTATTATCTATCAGTGCTATAACTCAGGCCCGAGCCTCCGACTGCCTCAGCCATTACCCAGGAATTCTTTACTTGAGCTCGATGATCCTTTTGCAGTCAGTGTCTTACCAATGGCAATTCCGAACCTCTCTGTCACTTTAATAAATCAAACCCATTTGTTGAACTTTTAAACTGTCCCAGTGAAGTCCCTACCCGGACTCTGAAATGGGTCAGTACTGTTTCCACGGGAGCCCCACAGCTGGGCTCTGAGACAGACACACTCATGCTGGTTGCCAGCCCCTCAGCCAGGATGCTCAGACATACCTCACACTTTGCAAAACTGCCCAGAGAAGCCCTTGGGCTCTGGCAGGCAAATGTCTCACTCCCACCCTTAATGCAACAGACCACTCACTAGTTTCATTGCCATTCTTTGGACCTGCTCCAGCACCTCAGCATCCTTCTTGTAGGAAGATGGTGGAGCTCAGAACTGAATACGGTACTCAAGGTGTGGTCTCACCAGTGCCGAGTACAGGGGCGCAATCACTCCCCTAGTCCTGCTAGCCACACAATTTCTGATAAAAGCCAGGAGGCTGTTGGCTGCACTGGCCACCTGGGTGCACTCCTGGCTCATGTTCAGCTACTGACCGGCACCCCCAGGTCCTTCTCTGCTGGGCAGCTTTCCAGCCACTCTTCCCCAGGCCTGTAGCATTGCCTGGGGCTCTTGTGACTCCAAGTGCAGGACCCAGAACTTGGCCTTGTTGAACCTCATACAACTGGCCTCGGCCCATCGATCCAGTCTGTCCAGATCTCTCAGCAGAGCCTCCTTGTCTTCAAGCGGAACAACACTCCCACCCAGCTTGGTGTTATCTGCAAACTTACTGAGGGTGCCCTTGATCCCTTCATCCGGATCATTGATAAACATAATAAACAGAACTGTCCCCAAAACTGACACAGGGAAACACCACTTTTGTCCAGACACCAATTGGATTTAACTCCATTAATCACCACTCTTTGGGCCCAGCCATCCAGACAATCTTTTATCTAATGAAGCACATGTCCATCCAAGACATAAAATACATACAAAACTCAGGCTTCCCCTCTCTCAAAGATGAATTAATTCCTAAAGAAAGAGTTTACATTTCTTTTTTCCTGTGAAATTTGTGAATACTTAAGTACAAAGAAACTCAGGAGTGATAACCATTGTGTGTCAACCATCGAGCACATCTCATTTCAAAATTGAAGGTGACATCTACAAATGAAGCTGAAGATTCCTAAGCTTACTTCATGAATCATAAAAGATTAACACTGTTAAAAAGCTGTGCACTTAAAACTATGGAAATGAACAACAGACAGTACACACATGTAAAACATTTGCATCTGTACTAAAACCTGGTTTTTACTGTTCTCCACACAGACATTACAGATTGATGCTTTAATGATTTCTAGCATGAAACTTTTTCTAGAATATATGAGAAAAACAGCAGGTTAAAAATGTGAGGCTAACAGAGCAGTGGAACAGGCTGCCCAGAAAGGTCATGGAGTCTCCTTCTCTGGAGACTTTCAAAACCCACCTGGATGTGTTCCTGTGCAACCTGCTCTAGGTGAACCTGCTTTGGCAGGGGGGTAAGGGCTAGATGGTCTCCAGAGGTTCCTTCCAACTCCTACCATTCTCTGATTCTGTGATACAGTGATGTGACTTTTGTTTAAGGCCTACTATCAACACTGGAGAATTGCCTAGTCCTTGCAGTGAGAGGGAAAACAAGCTGGAAATTGTATCAGGAAGCATTCACCCTCCTCTAATGTAAAACTTGCAGCAACCACAAGGACTGATTTTGATAGGATACTTGCATTTAGAGCAGCTTCTCCACATTTCTCAATTGCAGCTAGACCCTGATTATGAATATGGGTTTCCAAAAGTTTTTTCAGCTCTCCAAGGCCATCCTGGATTCGAGATACAAGGTTATACATCCGTCCCAAGTCTGGAGAGGAGAAAAAAAAAAAAAAAAAAAGAAGAAGAAAACACCAAAAAAACCCACCAAGCCAACATCTTCCATCTGTACTAGCTATGACTCCAATTTCTCATTTACAAGTCACCAATAGGAGTTAAACATCCATCACCAACAAAAACATATGTGCAATTGCTCATATAAAAGCCAGAAATAATTAGCAAAAAATTATACAGTATAGCAACGTTTTGCACTGACCTGGAAAGCTAAGACTAGATAAAGGGAAAACGCCCATTAAAAAACATTAAGACCTGTTTTATCTTCACAATGTTATGTTAACCTCAAGAAGTTTATAGAAATCTACTTAGTTCTGATTTTTAGTTTTCATAAATTTAAAGAGGTGCAATGATTTAAAACTGGAGTTAAACCCCTCTTATTTACCACGAATTTGGACTGTCATTAGTATTACTGCTGACCATCCTAAGACTACAACATTGTCCCGCTGACCACTGTCCTTATATCTTATTCTGAAGAGGACAGTTCTGGGAGATCTAACACTACCTGTAGGCTTTTGTTTAGTAACGCTTCTATTTGAGGTAGCATCAGCAGTAACAGTTGGAAATTAAAGGCAAAATGTATTAATATGAACTTAGCTGATAAACTGAGATATTATAAACCAAATTTCCCCCAATAAAGTACCATCAATAAAGCCATCTCTTAAAAAAAAGTTTAAGTAACTGATTACCAGTAGAAATAACTGCATTTCTAGGAAGCAAGCTGCAATGGGGTAGGTTTAGATTGGACATTAGGGAATTTCTTTTTCACAGAAAGAGTAGTCAGACACTGGAATAGGCTGCCCAGGGAGGTGGTTGAGCCACCATTCCTAGATGTGATTAAGGCTTGTTTAGATGTGGTGTTGAGGGATATGGTTTAGGGGTGAACTTTGTAGAGTAGGGTTAATGGTTGGACTTGATAATCCCAAGGGTCTTTTCCAACCTGCATGATACTATGAAGTAAAAGGTTCTGAAAAGCATTACCACAGAGCAAAACTAAGAAAGATAAAATAAACTGGACATAATTTCATATATGTTAACACTTCATATTAATATTTCATCAGTTTTCAGCCAAAACTTTTCAAAACCAATTAGTAATTTTGGAAAGTCAAATATTAAAGAGGGCTTTGTTTCAACAGGGCAGATTCTTTGTACTGAGTGCAGAACTAAAAACAGAAAAAGAAGGGAAGTTTAATATGTCCATAAACCAGGTACACAAACCCACTGGCTACTGCTTACAATCCTACCCTCACTGAGCAGACACTCAAGTAAAACAGCAAACAACCAAATCAGTTACTGTAAACTGATGAGGGTATTTCACCTTGTTGAATCCATCTTACAGTTGTCAGCTAAGTCTAGCTCTCCTGAAGTGTAAGGACTTCTCTGAAGGGCTTATGAAAAATTTTTTACCACCTGAGGATTATCTGATTAAATAAAACTGAACCATCAAGCAGATATATCTCTACTTAACTCTGAAATGTAACACCCAGCACTTGATGCCTTCAATACTGATGCAATGACACCTCTATTCAGACCTGTTAACTTTCCTTCTAATCCACTCCTTAGAAATTTGGCAAGCTTAAAATTTTGATTTGAAAAGCAAACTTTTTTTCTCTCTGAAAAATTACATTCTCTGGACCTACCCACAAAAGAGGGTCACAGGTTAGTCCATCAGGATGTCTGTATTTTGTGAAATACAGAAGAGATGATACAAAGCCTCAAGGGAGATTTACACTGTAAATCCACTTAAATCATTACAGCCTGCTCCCAATAAACATAATTATTACCTATAGGTATCATACCGATGTGATGCGTAACGGACAACGCACGTGCCCCACAACCTTTGTAACTACTTGCACAATGCAATTTAAAAGTTATAGAACACCAACAGAAGTGACCCGTAACACAATATGCTTAACATGTTTTGCCTGGGAGGACCTCAAAAAGTGTACTTTCAAGTGCAAAGCAATAAAGACTCTAATGGAGACCAACATTTTATTACAAGCTTAGGATAGTCTACAGTAGGCTATTTTAACATATCATAAATGTGAGAGTGAAGCAATTATAGTGATTAAAGAATGAAATATCAAAGAATCTTGCAAAATAAAAGTGTTTAATCTTGAGACTTCCTGAAACTTAAAAACAGCCAGGGAACTAATGTAATTTACATATGTGAAGCGCTATAAGGGAAAAGCAAAAGAGTTTGAAAAAGGTGAAAACAAAATCAAACATTTAAAAAAAAGTCTAAATAATCTTAGAAATAACCCATATGAAAGTAAAACCAAGGACACATAACAAGACGCTGCCCAAGACACAAGTGGTACTTTTCCTTTTTTACCCTAACAGACTTATGGAATCGCATCATTATGTAAGTGATTATATGAAAGGCTCACATAACCCACGAACTTGATAAAGGGGAAAAAGAAAAGCCTGGGAAGGCTTCCTGAATCCAGAAAAAATTTCCTGTTTGTGTTATTGCTATTTCTATTGCCAGAAGACATTTATAAAGTCATTTCATTAGTCAACACCCATCTATATGAAAATGTCTTCTAATTACAGAATAAATTCATTTATTTACAAACATAACATCTTTTTAATACTAGCACAGAATAAAAAACTTCTGTTTACATTTGAAACAGATCACTTCTGACCTACTAATCATGCTGAATTGCCCTTTTCTATTTTGAAGCATCTCTCAGCAACATGATGATTATAATAATTATTCATAGTTGCTGTTTTAAGGTTGATATTATGAAGAGACAGTCACAGTTGCAATTCCTAAGTCTCAAATGAACAGTATCATCAATAGTAATGTAATCATAGTACCTCTTAAATTCTGTCACTTTCTTAAAAGCAGTATTTCAGGTATAGAGCCTTAACTTGACTTTCTACATAGATTTATCTAATTCTCCAACTGGAAAAATCATAATCTCCATTCATCCCTAATCATCAACATGCTGCATAGGAATTATTTTGCCCTACTTTTGACTGATATTTTGTGCTAAGCATTACCTCCTGAAGAAACTCATAAAAATGAATACAATTCACAATTCCTTAAATATACCTAAACTCTTACTTCACAGGAACTGCTGAAGAAGTCTTTATTCTATGTGTTCTCTATGAAGGTATAAACTTGATCCATTAGTGCCACTTAAGACTTATTTTCACAGTTAAAGTGATCTCATCAACTAATAATTTCCACCCTTTCCTTGTACTCTATATGCAGTTACACAGTATTTTATATAGAATATTTTAGAATCTTCTTATTTTCTTCTGTTCCTCTTTTAACATTTCCTATACACACTTCTAGACAACTTGGATTTTAAAATTGTCACTGCTGATTCAGAAAACCCCATGGATTAAACTGAAACAGCTGGTAAAACGACCAATCTGTTTTTCATCTCACATCTCTTCCATGTTAGCTTCAACTCCTGCTGGAAGGATGGCTCTTGAAGCTCTTCCAGTGATGTTAAGAGAAATCAAAGCTAGGGCTGTTTTGCCTTAATATGGGTGAGTGGAATAGTCTTCTTGAGGCAATATCCTCAGCCATTCCAATTTAATCAAAGGCTGCTTGTCAATCAGTTTAGTGTCCAGCTTCTCTCAATCTAATTCCTGAACAAATCATGTTTAGCCATCCCTAGAATTTAACATTTTCACAAATCATCAGGGAGGAGTCTAAGACTAAAACCAATGTTGGAATCTCCTTACCTTCATTTTTATCAGCATCCAACAAATTCTGAAACTCTGTATGAAATATCTCCAGGTGTTTTTCAATGAGTACTTGCTCACATTTTCGTGCTAGCTCATCTTGTGTGCTCTCGTGGAGATATACCTGAACTCTACGCTGTTCCTCAAGAAGGCGAGCTTCAGCCTACGGAACAGAGAGATAAACATGAAACCTGTATGGAAGGCAGAACAGAACTCCAACAGCAGAGAACATATGACTATTTAGTAAATTCATCTAGAAAACAAAACCAACGAAAATCAAACCTCTCACTAATGCAGTGTTATGGTCTCCATGTCTAAGCAATTATTTTTCTGGGAATCATGATATACATATGGAATCAATGTTTAGGTTGATAAAATTATATACTGTTTAAATGGATGGGAGAATCACAGCAAGATTGTCTTCCTGTTTCTTCTGAATAAGTTTACAGATGAAAATCTGCTGTCAGAAAAAAAAGAGAAAACTGCTGACATGAGATACTGGCAGTTTTACCATCAGCAAGCTCTCCAGTGACAGAGGTAGTTTTGTTTAAGACAAACCTGAATATATTTCATGCCTCCACAAAACTAAAAGGCAGAAACCTACAATTTAACTGTATGAAACATTTGAATGTTTTCATTTATGTTCTTACACAGAAAAGCTTCCCAATAATCTACAATCATTTAAATTATACTATCATTTAATTTGGAATACAGAATGCTGCATATGTGTATTTTCCTGACAAACCAGAATTCTAAATGTCACTCAAGGAACAGTACTTATGCCAAAATGTAAATCTAAATTTGTTGATATATTCCCTCTATTTTGTTTGCAAAAGTGTTAAAAAGATTTGCTTTACCAGCCATCTCTAATTGCAGCTCATTATTAGGGATTAGGTGCCTATGTCCTCTTAAGAGTCGAAATTGTTAATAATGTCACCAAGAGCAGGAAATAATGTTAATTCATTTTCCTAGTATTTTAGAATATCAACTAAGCATGAAAGATCATATTATGGATAACAATAACAAAAAGAACAATTTTACTGCAAGCACACTTAGTCACACACAGATAACTAAATCTCTGCCAGTATTAGCTTCACTCATTTCTGTACTAATTTTGCATTTAGCTCTTGTGAAATGGTCCCAGATTACTGCCTCAGAGATAAACCAGTACACGTTAAAATACGGGAAACAAAATCAACAGTTTGGGAAAGGATACGGCCAACAGTTAGGAATAACAATCAACTTCCTTAATGACAGCAAATAGCAGCAAAACTTTCTAATGAACACTGGAAATGAATCAGACTAGTAGGATTACTTATGTTAACCAATTCTGTATTTCTGTAGTTCAGGAAATTAAGCCACTTTTAATGCTGCTTCTGAAAATACCCTCAGACCTTCACTGTTAATTTTGTCAGCTCTCACTTTGAGCTCCTTTATGAAAATAACCATTCACTCTTCAAATTTGCTTAAACTCTTCAATTTTGGTGTTCTTATAATTCCATCTTCCTTTTAAAGTCACATTTCAGAAACAATGTAAAAAATAACTAGTTCACAAAACATTATCTTTGTCTGTTTTAACTATAAAGATCAAAAGTTCAAGACTTTTTTCCAAGGGACATTCTTAAGAAATACTGACCTTTTTCCCTACCGCACATCAGGCCATGCCAGCTTTACTCATGAGTTCTGGCCTGAGAAGAAAAATTCACAATCCTTCTAAACTCAGTAAGTCTTCCTGTAGAACTACATACACACATCCTAATTCTAATTAAGATTTCATTAAGTATTCTACAAGAGACAAGCAGAATTCAACTATATCATGGTAACGCTGATGTAATGCTGGTGTGCACCAAGGTAATTTAATAGGTTTCTTTTTGTTTTTTAATGTTATTTATCTCCAATTAGACCTCAATGCACAGTGCTTCAGGGAGAAAGTCAAGTAAGCATACTAATAGCAGATTATATTGTTCACAGTTCACACTTTGAACAGATGAATTTTAAGACCTTCTTACTGCCAGTATGCCATGTGACTGCTGGACAACTTTCAGCTTTTCAAATCAGTCTCATTTACAGTGTTTCGTAACAGTAAAAAAACCCTAATTCTAGCAATACCTGAGTAATAATTATGGGGAGTGTTACTCTGCTCCAGACATTTAAGTGGCATGCAAGATTGCAACACCCAAACTGAAAAAAAAATAACTAAGGATTTTTAAAAACTGCCTTGCCATGTTTAAATAAAAAAATGTTAAGAATTCCTTATGCATAATGAAGTAAGGAAAAACTGAAGGACAAACCTATCTTAATTTTTAATGAACAGATCTGAAAACTTGCATGACCTCTCACTCTCTCCTGCAGAGCATGCCAACAATAGAGACAGGAGAGTTTCTTTGAGGGAACCACCTTGTAGCTTCAATTAACGTTTCCTCTTCATCAGGTCACATCTGTTGGTTTGCATCATTTTGCAAGTTCTGATCCTATTTACTGTGAAGTCTAGTAGAGATCTTTAGTTTCATCAGTTAAATGCCAGGAAATGAGTAATGAAAACAGTTTCTGTTGAGTTTGACTTCAGTGTATGCACATTATCTGTATGGAGATGCCAAGACAGCCCAAAGAGCCTGTATACATCTCCAGTATATAACAGAGCCCTAAGGCTACACACTTTCTGGTTGAAGAATTCCTCTGCCTTCTGCTAGCTTTACATGCACTTTCAGTTTCAACATCAGCTTCAAGCAACTTAAGTAGCTCTTTCATTATTTTTTGAAGTCCTGAAGATTGTTCAGTGTACTAAGAAGTTCTTTCTACTTGCCACTAATCTCTAGTTCTTGAAATAGCAATGACCTTCAGACAGCTTTTTACTGTCCTATACCAAGGAAACTTGCATTAGCCAGTCAGTCAAGTCATGAATGACTGAAATTCCTGTACTGTTTTGATACATATATTACGATAAAAGACAAATTAAAAGAGAAGCAGCAAAGATCATTAAACAACAGAAAAGTAAATATAAGTAGATCTGAGAATTACCAGGCAACTGTAACAACGCACAATTTGTTTTACTGTGTAATTTCTAGGACTTACACACCCCCCTTCTTTTTGGGGGGAGTAAATAATTGACTTTAACACCAAGACTTGGAAAGGATGTGTTTTGTGGCGAAGAGTTACACAAAAGAAACAAAAAGATACTGCAGGGAGGGCATATTAAACACTCAGCTTTTTTTTTTTTTAATTGAAGGGGAAAAAAAAAAAGCAGTAATTCAGAAAGCAAGGAAATGCACTCAGAAAAAATTTAAAGCAGCAATTGTCCAAGATGGAAGATGACCTATCCATTTCACATTCAGTAAGACTGACCCAGTAACCAGGCTAGAAATAGTCAATGTCTATCCAGCTTGCCTTTAATTGACCCTTCTGTGATCCCCCAAACCAGAGACTATCTAAGAATTTAAATGTGGCCTCTGTTGATCAGAAGTACTGTGTCGGGCTCATTACATTACATTATTCGGAGATAATTAAAGCTAATTAATGATCTACTTACCTGACCAATTTGCTCAGGAATAGTTTTCAATAAATTGGCCAACACACAGTTCCTTATATAAGAACAGTAAACTTGCAGGTCTAAAGCAGAATGTCTTATTTTGGTGTCTCAAGTCTAACAAAACTCGAATTTATTTTGACATTCTCTTCCCTTTTTCCCCATTAATGAAGTTTGAAACTTTCACTGTACTTTCTGAAGCATATTAAGGAGATAAACTTCAGACCAGATAAAGCGGAGAAGTAAATCACTACAGGGAAAAATTGCTTCTGCAAAATAATCAGCATTTTAAAAAAAAATGGTAATAAAATCCAAGAATGTATATTATTTTACTTCTAAAAAAATATCTGTATCCAGATAATAATCCCAAAGCTTATTAAATAACTTGCCTTCTTCATGTATTCTGTGACTGGGTTCTGCTGCAAGAATTCAGTACTTTCTCGTGTATAAAATCTCTCCGTGTCAGCAAGAAACTGAGATTCAAAGGATTCTTTATAGACAGTTAGTGTAGGTCCTTTTGCAAATGCATCATCTTCATTCAGCCCCAGCTCCACTATAGGAAAAAAAAAAAAAAAAGAATAGAGCAAGTAATGACAAAATTGCCTTCTATGAAGTGGTCTCTAGCAAATAAACAGGCACCCTCCTTCAATTTACATGAAGGTAATCAACTGGGACACGATCAGCACTACTTTTAAAAACTTCTAGGAGTATATATTTATCCTGCATTTGAAAAATAAGCAGCTCAAGACATTACTCAGGTAAGCCAAACTTTTAATACAGTACTAAATGGGTGACAGGAGTTGGAAAGCTTCACAAATGTCAATAAGCTAGTTCAAATTCCCCTCCCATTTTTTCCTCTTAAAGTTTCAGATTAGATGTATATCTGTTTTTTTATTAGTGAAAACTGGTCACTATTCTGCATGGCAAAACTCTCTATTACATGCAAATGGAAAAAAATAATCCAACTCCCTTTTGTAAACTATTATGCTTCCCCTCTTCCAGAACTGATTCATAAACAATGAACACTCTTGTTGCACTTTCAAGCTTTACAAATGTAACACAATCAACTGTAATTGTGTCAAGTGTCTCTATAAATGGTATTTATAACTGTGCACTGATTTTACTGTAAAAATCTTTACTGGCCACCCAAGGAGGTGGGATGCTGGGCTCTGATAGAAGATATAGATTTATTTATTAAGAGAGTAATAAAACCTGAAAGAAATTTCATTTACCGTAAGACTGTACAACTCCACTGATCAGCCTTGTATTGATAGTTTCACCATTTCTTTCCTTTTCAATCAATTTCAACACAGCATTTGTTACCTTAGAAAACAGGGATTAAAAGTAAGTCAAGCACAGAAAAAGTAGCTGGTAGGTCAAGCACAGTATTTAATCAGGAGTGGATTCCTACACACAAGAGAAGTCAAGCTGCTTGAGAACAAAATTTAAAGACACTTGAACTTGAAGAATTCCTACAGACATCATAAAGTATGCTACACATACTGTGTGTACAATGTTCTACAATGTCATTACAGTCCAATTAGTGATGAACTGTAAAAGGGTATTAAAGTATTTGGTGGTCTCTTTGGAGTTTTGTTTTGTTTTTTTGTTTTGTTTTTAAATTTCAAAAAGCATCTTCTAAACTGTACTTTTGTTTGGTTTATATCTGAAATACCTGAAAATTTTGTAGTAAGAGTTGAACCACCTGTACCTTATGCAAAGAAAGCACCACCTTATGCTGATGTGTTGCAACTACTGTTCCTTTAAACCGAAACCTCAGTAATATTTTCATAACGTAATACAGTCTTTTCATCACAAAGTACTGGTAAATAAGAGTGAAATTAACACTGACAATATTTTCTTGTGATAGAATGTCTTGCTTTATATTGTCCTGATTCATTAATTTAAAAAATACTGGTTGACCTGAATCTGCTAGGTTTCAGTGTAAGCTTGAAGATTCACAATTACATTAGAAAAGACCAAAATCCCAAGCGTGTCACACTCTGTTCTCACACAATCTTGACTCTCAAATCTTAAGAAATTATCATCAGCCAGTACTCTCGCCCAGCTTGGAAATTTGTTACTTCATTTAGGCTGAGCCCCCTTTGCTTTTTGAAAAAAAAAAAAGCAAAGCAAAACAAACCCAACACAACAATAACAAAAAACCCCAAACAAATAAAACCAAAAACACACACACACAAACCAAACTCCAAAACCAAAAACACACCCAAAAACCCAACCCAACCCAAAACAAACAAACAGCCCAGAAAACCAGAACAGTCTTGGTATCAAGGTTTCAACCACATATACAGAGAAAGGTCCATTTCCCCAAAATATTTATCTTTTTAACATCGCAAAGGAGAAGCAGAAGGGCTCCCTTTTATTTTATGGGCCCACACCTCCTCCCTGCCATCCTTGAAATTTTCCTTGAAACAGTAAGATTAAATAAAATTAACCGTCTAAAATAACACTATAGTTACAATATATACATACCTGCTTATTTAATGGCCTGAATAAGCAGTCTCTCCAGGTCACCAAGGCAAGCTAGAAGGAAGAGAGATGAAAGATGGAATAAACTAAAAAATATATATATACACCCATGTGTATACATGCAGGATAAATCCTTAAGGAAAAGCTCATCTAGAAATAATGAGAACTTTTTTTGTTTTTCTGTTTTGCCACATACATTTCAGGCAACAAGGCTTTCAGAATAAAATTACCATTTGCTTTATTACTAATTCTACCTAAGATGTCCCTTTTGCTGACATTCATGTGACTCAAAGCTAACAAACCCTGCAAGTTACTTTGAAAACATACATTTTTTTTGTTGGTGATTTTCAGGCTGACGCAGTCCCTTAGCATTGGACTAGTGAAGTTAAAAGGGAGGGAAGTAAGGATACCAACTGTTTTTCTACCAGATGCAAAGTTGTTTTAGTGAATCAATAAAATATCACTTTCCTAATGCTTCACCAGCAAAGACAATAATCATCCTTTACCAAAAAAAAAAAAACCCCAAACCAAACAAATCCCAAACCCAATACTTTTAGCTGAGTTGTACAAAGCAAGAACATAACAGATATTCTACTTTACAATACAAAACATATCAAGATTTTATATCAATCTTTCAGAATCGTACCAAATAACTTATATTACAAACTAAATGTTGACTCCGTCTTAGTAGCCTGGATACTAAAAAATGTGTAGAGAAGTACTGAAGTCAAAAGAAAAAAAAAGCAATTTACTTCTCCATTCTGTATTTGAAACACTTGCCTGAATTCTATGTAGAATGACAAGGCCATGCTGATGCACACAGATAACACTATAAGCAGCAAATATTCAAAAATGGACAACCTTTGACAGACTAATACTGGTAGTCCAATACATACAACTGAACATCTCACAGGTTTAGATCCATGGAATTTTTACAATTATACAGGGGTGGAAGTATGAAAAGGGGGAAGATTTCCACTTTGCGTACTTCTTCAAAACCTCTATGGACTTCCTAGAAGTTTTGAGAGAAATCTGCAAAATAATGCAAACATGACTGGTGTAATGGAAAAATAACCCTCTTTGAAAAGCTACTTACTGAATAGATTTCATATATTCCTTTACGACCTTCATCACACTCACGACGAACCCAATGTCGATTGAGGTAGGCACATATCCCATTCAATACTTTGCTTGAAAACCTATAATCTTCCCACTGTTGAGTGTAGAATTTCAGCACGCTCTCGTCCATCAAATCTTCACCATCCTGAAATAATAACAGTTTGCCAGTACTGCTGGGTAATTTTAAGGCACAACCAAGACATATGAGGGTGTAAAAACTGACTATGCTATGCTATGCAATATATTTATAGAAATCACAGTGCTAATACATTAGTAAAGCACAAGGCCAGTATGAGATTTAGAAAAAAAAAAAAAAAAAAAACACAACAAAAACAAAACCCCAAAAAACAACCCCCCCCCCCCCGGGGGAGGGAACAAAAGGGCACATAAATAAATAAAATAACTCGTAAATAAAAAATTAAAAAAAAAAAAAAAAAAAAAAAAAAAAAAAAAAAAAGCAAGCACAGCATAGACAAAGCTCCAGAAGACAGTCCCCTCCGTCCTGAGGGAGGGATCAAAAGGGCACTACATTAGAGAAAAGTGACACTGATGAGAGCACTAGGTAAAATATAGTAAAAAAAAAAAAAAAAGGCAATGTATTCAACACAATCTCCATAAAATATACCACCCATTCCCACTGCTGCTTCTTGGGGAGCTGAAACAAGTGAGCATGGATGGGGGTCTTCTTTAGGACCCTGTAGTAAACAGAACCTCATATTCTTGGAAATGGGTATATTTGTTCTTGTTAGACAGAAAGAGAAAGTAAAGTTGTAATACATGGATGTTCAGGTATCTTTCCAAACTGGATCCCTAGAGCCTGAATGGACAAAGGAATAAAACCAGGAGCACATTCTTGTTGAGGCCTCTGACACTTTTAAGCAGCTTCATAAATTAATTACACAGTAGACTTAATAGGATACCAAGAATTCTCTAGACTAAACCCCTGAAAGTTAAAAGCATGGTTTCTTTCCAAAAATAACTTACAATGCAGCCCAACATTCAGCTCTATGAGTAGTTTATATATCAAATTAAATGAATATCTACCATCAGGCAATCATTTTTTCAATACTACTAATATGCTGGTTAATTGGATAGAAAGTCTAGCTATTCTTGTTCAAGATACAGGACATCTCAAGACAACGTATAACATTACTTCTATAAAACACAGAAAAGTTGTTTTGGCTTGAAGAGGAAAAGCAGCTCACAGGCACACACAGCAACTAATCTATGCTCAAGACAAAGCCTACAAAACATTCTAATGGCTAATGGAGACAAAATCAATGTCAAAATCACTCCATTTACTCCAGTGGCTCCATACACATCTGTTTTGTTGCTACAAGCTTTTCTCAACCCAGCCCATATTACTACTACAAATGCAGATTAATATAACGTCCCATCTTACCTTAAGGAGATTTGTCAAGTAGTTCTTCAGAAATTCTTTTAGCCGTTTGTACAATTCCAAGCCAACAAACTGAGCACCTCCAGGTGTCTGGCCCTTTTTTGATTTAGAAGGAGGCACTCCAGCTCCCCGTGCTTGATTAGACTGGTGTACACTAGTACAGTAGTTATAAACATGACTGACAGGAAAGTTAAGGAATATACATGTGCCAGCATGAGACAATAATAATATAATGAAAACCACTGTTTGTTTCAATAATTTATTTTTATATGACTGTAAATGACTTAGCCATAATACATTACAATATGCATTAGCCCACATAAAAATCAGAACAAAGCTAAGAAAATGAAGTAATTTTTAGCAGAATTATCTGCAGCAGAAATGCACACTGCTGAGTGCTGACAACATTAAATTTACCTAATGTTTAGTTAATGAGAATACCAAGAAAACAAAGAAGTGGATTTTTGTTTTTTTTAATTGATTAAAAAAAAAAAAAAAAAGGATTCTTTTTAAGGTTTAAATTGAATTTATTTACTATATTATATTGGTCTTCTGCAAATACATAGCCTTTCATTTGAACAAGAAAGAATTTCAACACTAGCAACATTTAGTAGTTGAATAAATGGAGGATAATATTTTTGCATTCTTTCTAACACAAGCCTTCAAGAAAGATCTGGCCATTTAACACTGGCAGGCAGGGGACCAACCTAGTAAGCAGTAATGTAAACACACACTCAAATGCATACCGTAAGATGAGATTCACCCAAACCCAATTTCAGGCTACAAGTATAATGCCAATTTTTAAGTATGTCATAGCAGTAATTTTTCCTCTCATACTGCCACAGCCTGGATACTTGCTCTATCTGTTAACATGACATTTCAAGAAAGCATTCTGTTTTCTGATCTAAAACATTCGAGTATTCAGAATTCTTCCAAAGGAGTAATTGGAAGTCACAGTGCTCTGAACACTTCAAATAAGAAAGCATCCTGAAAGAAACAGGAAAGCACTCGACAAACAAGGAAAATGAACTAGCTCAGCAGCACTCAAATTCAACTTGATGAGAACTCAGATCTGACAACAAAAATTACCCTAACGACTCACCCAGCAAACGATTAGCCACTACAAACAAAGCTACTGAGCACTCACACTTCTACTGACAGCTCAAGGGCAGGCTTTTGAGTCACATCTCTTGTTAAAGACCATCACATTAAGCAATCCAGAAGGTCTAATTTGGTTTTAACTTCCATTTTAACTAATGGGCTAAGCTTTAACCACTAGACAGGTTTCCTCCACAGTATGCCATGTATTCAGAAATTAATATGTTGCTAAGATTTGCCTTTTATATTTTCCTTCAGGAAAACCAGCACAATACAGTGGAAGACATCAACACAATTGTGTACTAAAGGGATTATAAACCCTACATGCCACCAGGAACAAGGCTTATGGTCTTTGTGTCAAACAAAAAGGTAAGCCTGCTCACAGTATATACTTACATACTTGTTCAAAAAGTCACTGCATTCTGTCCAGAAGAGCAATGCTCTCTGCCTAAGATTAACTCTTTGAAAACATACAGCATAATTTATGCCTTACCTGTTAACTCATCCAGATGTCAAATAATCAGATTCTCCATGAAAGCAACCAAAACCACAAAGCCTTCATTTCTAGTTAGCAACTGAACTTTTATGAGCCTCTCATCTCTATCAGCCACTTGCTTCCTGGACACTAATGATTTCTTCCAGCTCCTAGTAATTCACTTGTTCAGTTTCCTGGCACTGTTGCCCCTTTTGCCCCTTTTGCCATCTGCACTTCCATTTCAGAATTCCCTGTTCAAGTGAGGAAAGCCACCAAGGATAACCGTTTCTCTCTAGATATACAATGTCCTTACTTTTCACAAAGAAGAAAAGCTGGGCTTACCTCACAGTTTGATTTCAAAATAGTTAACATAAGGTCCTTTGAATTGTGTATGGCAAGTCCATCTCAATACAAGAAATTCAGGGCTGATTCATAAATACACAGTGGGTAGCCTTGCCTCTTTCTTTTCCTGTCTCTCCTATACTAAGTGGCTTTGAGTAAGCCTAAAAGTATGAGGATTGTCCAGATGACAGGTAATTTTTGCACTTTGTGAACACTGCCTGATGAAAATACTCTTTCTATTCTTCTCCAAGAATAATCACAACAGCCTTCACAGAAATAAAAGACGAAGGTTAGAAGGTTATAAGCCTTTTTCTAACCTTACATGTTTTACTATTAAAACCAGAATTCCTTGTGAAGTAAACACTGAGATGCTGAGACATTTTGTCCGTGCCTGACAGTAATCAGCTCAGAGCTGGAACAAAAATATACCAGTAATGTCCATCTTTACTCATTTTGGCTTGAGTCTTGCTAGCCAAATTGTTTAAGAAAGCACTTCTGAAATGCTCCAGTTTATTTGTTTTATGCAAGTCAAACCGAAGTTAGTTTGCTTGTGCAGAAGGCGGTTTGCAAGTGTAAATAACTCTGACATATTATAGATACAAGAATGCTTTCTCGCACTTTGTTTACAATCTGTGTCCTCATCTGCTAAAGCCAACCACTGACAGAAAGACTGACATATTCAAAACAAAATCAGACTTGAGGTGCTTACAACTAAAGTACATGGCAGTGCATCTCAAAATCACAAGGGGAACACTATGAAAAGAATTCTTGGTTGCAGAAGGCAAACCATTCCCCACAACTGCTTCATATGCTGGAAGCCACATACATATCTAAGCAGTATTAGGCAACATTTCTGTGGGTGTTTGCCTAATTCTGCATAGCAATTCACATATTACAACAAGCAGAGAAGCTAATTAATCAATAAAATAGGTAGCACCTCAGTGAAGCTGCGCTGCTTCCCAAGCTTCTGGCTGCTGAACTTCAGATTTGCCCCCCAGTAAACAAACAAACCATCTATAGGAGGAACAGATCAAGATCAATCTCTAACTTGTACATCTTCCTTACAGTGAAGAAGTTATACTTACTTATCTGAATTAAAATTTGAGGTAGAAGACTGCAAGGAAGTTTATAAATGGATTCAGCACTGAGATGTTTAGGATGAGAAAAGTCTCTTTCAGAACTTTATTATTCTCTGTAACTCTTTAAAATAGGATAGAAATAGCCAAAGATAATTTTACCACCTTTGCTTTCAATATAATTTACACTGCTCTGACAATGTTGACTCAAGTTTCTAAAGCTCAGGAGTGCAAAGGAAAAAAAAAAATCAGCTATGTTATCCATAAAATAAACCCCATGCTACTAAGCCATAATGAATTTAGTCTTGTAGGAGATAATTTCCACTGAAGGAAATGATCCTGACACACAAACCACCTGGAGGGCCTACTTGCCACCTGCTTTTCCAGCAGCATGGGAGTTCATGCAGGCAACCAGTGATTTGGAGAGGGGAAGCGACTGCCACTACAACTAACCATTGTCCCTTTTCCCAGATCCTTTGCTGAGCAGATCTGAACTTCTGTGTGCATAAAGGGGAAGTGAAACAGGATCTTTCAGTAGAAGTATATTTACTTTTTGAGAAAGTACACCATCAAAACACAGGCTTGAACATGCTACAGTCACCTCTTATCTACCCTCTGCCCCAGAAAAGTACCAAAATATTCCATACTCCATGAGCAACTGCAAACAGGAAATACACAAGACAAGATTCAGCACACAACAGGAAAACCCTTGGATTTTACACTGATGGGTGCAAACAACTCAGTTTTGCATGAGTCCCTAATATTTATTTATTTTTTTACAAAAAAAATCAAAAACAAAAACAAAAAACAACCCAGTTCTGCTGCAGTAATAACTGACTCCCTTCCAGTAACACAGCTGGGTCCCCACAGTTTTCCAATTTGTTACAAAAAACCTAAATGGAATAAATCTGCTTGAGGAACAGATACGTAAAATTGAAAAGAACTGAAAGGGAAGCAGAATTAACAGTCTAGCACAAAACTACAGGGCAAAGATAAATTACAACCAAGCTTTAGAAAAAGAAGCAGCATGCAAGAACGACACCACAACTTAACAGCTCTAACCAGTGTTTCCCTCCCATTCCTTCCAGCCTCTTTATAATAAAGATCAGTTTTAGGCATAAATTTGCTATTGCATAGATTTTAAGCAGCAATTAACTTTATGCCGAGTGCTGTGTCACCCCAACAGCTGGCCTACAGGAGCAATTCAGATCAGTTCACCTTTTGACAAAAAAATCTGCATTTTCCTAGACTACACCAAAGGAATGCGACAACAACATAATTTACTGAAAATACTGAAAGGAAAATTACTAAGAAAGATTATGGAAGTTATGTATTCTTTTAAAACCACTTCTAATACAAAACACAGAGTTTATTCTACTTACTAAAGAAAAGCTTTATGTATTTTCTTCAAAAACACTGAAGCCATTTCAACTCCCTTGTGTCCAGAAGATTAGGCTGTGTGAACCTCACAAAACCACCTCATGCATAAGTAAAGCTGCTAAGACAAGTACCATGCCCACGTGACTTCTAATATTCTATAAGCCAAACAGGTAAAGGAATTTTGCACAAGTTTCTGAAATTGCGAGGTTGCTAAAAAGCAATCACATTTCACAGTAAACGCTTTTGAACACCCACTTCAGTTTTGTGAGGAGCAGCAATTAAAATCAGAAATCCAGAAAATCTCATTCTTTTCAGGGAGGTATCAGCAAAAGCCTGTTTTAAGTATGCTCAAGTAACGTGAGGTAAGGAAAGGTTATCCCCACAAAGTAGTTGAAAGAAAACAAACCAACAAACAAAAATTAAGACCTTGCCCCTAACCCCACATATTCTCCATTTGTGTTTCAATGCACTTTATCCTAAAATCAGTTAAATCTTTAGATTAGATACAATTGCATTGTTGAACCATTCCTGTTTTAGTCGGGGAAGGACTGAGGCAGAGTGTGAAGCATCAGCCACACAGCTGCCACAAAAATCCACGCGCAGCTGAGCTCAGACACATTTCTACAAGTCTGAAGCCAGAGAAACTTCCAGCAAAAGCCACATGAAGACTAATAGGTAACATTTTTTTTCCCCTCTTCATGGCATAAACTCACAGAGAAGCACTCAATTACTAGGAAAACACAGATTTTCAAAGCCAAATGCATATATAAAGTGTACAGTCTTTATGTCAGGAAGTGTAAGAACCACTGTAACTGAGGTTGCTTTTCAGTTTAAAGTTCTTTGCTTTGACAAACAAATTGATTTTGTACAAAATATTCTTGGGTGCTACAAAAAGCAAGTAGAACAGCAAGTGATCACTGGGGAGAGGAAAATTAAAAAAAAAAAAAAGGAAATGAACAATTATACCTACATTTCCACACAAGGAAAAGTGTATTATGTGCCCTTCAAACACGTAAACAAATACACTTCTACCTTTGTGTTCCACATAAGCTCTAATAGGCACATGAGCATTGCTATGAAATACCACATTGAATATAAGCAGGATTAATACTAGCAGACAGCAGAGGCTGCTTTGATGTATCCAGAATGACCTTAAACAATTTGACACTAAAGCAAAAGGATGGCTTAGAGTGAGAGAATCTCAAGAGAAAGTGAAACAGTTTCTGAGCTTTAAAAAGTGCATGTCCTAACACCCCAGTGTCTTTTCTGTACAGAAAAAGTTTAATAATCTGTTCAGGGAAAAAAAACAAAAAACACCCAAACAAACAAAACCCCACAACATATCATGCTAACTATTAACAATAGATTCATGAGATCAGAAAATAAAAGATTCTCACAGATTTAATATACATCTGCTGATCTGAAGTCCTACCAAAATACAGAAGTTCCAGTCAACTACAAAAGACCTTGGGAAATAGATGCCAAGAGAAGCTTGGGCAATATGTACTACTGGTGACCAATCTATCCACATGAAAAAAAAAAAATTACATGTATTTATGCATTTTATTTATGGACAATTTATCCTGAGTCATCCAGTATTTTAAAAATGTAAACATACTAAATTATTTAAAGTTTAACACAACCTTTTCCTTTACCACTTGCTAATATCCAAGAAATTAAAAAAAAAATCCCACTTTACAAAACAGATTTCAGTAAGCTTTTGTGATGTACAATTACTTATATTTGGTCTGATAGATAACCAGCAAATTATTTAACTTTGTAAAAAAAAGTTAATAAAATTGAATCACAATAAGCAAGTTCAGAAACAAGTAAAAAATTTCATAAAGTAATGACATGTGACAGAACAACCTAATCCTTACTGAACCTTACTTAAAAATACATAAAGCAATTATTTTTGAAAATAATTACTGTGCTAATAATGTAACTATAATACAAGAAACACATTTGTAAAATCCAGTTTACAGGTGTGAGACTTGAGTAAATTTTAACTCATAGTAAATTCAGCCATTTTACTTCGAAGTTTCACATAAGAGCTACATGGTAATTATGCCAAACAACTACTGTTAAAATCAACAATATTATTTTTATGCACAGAACATTAGAATTTCTGGACATTGCAGATGCACTTTTTGGTAAAATAATGACATCTTCCATAGTACTGGATACTTCTTATAAATGAAAAGATTTTAAGACATATTAATGAAGATAAACCCCTTATTTGTTATAAACTGTACTTGTCATCTTAAACAATCTTGGTTTTCCCAATTCAATTTTCTTTAAATATTAAAATTGGACAGAAAGGTTCCTCAGTTCTGCATGGTCATAAGTTAACAACACTGTCTAAAAAAAAATTAAATCCTTAAAATTGCTTCTCAGATTCTGTTTTGTAAATCAAGACAGTGAAAGTATGACTTCATGCCAAAAAACCATCATTTTGACATTTCAAATAAAAAGTACACATATACAAAATAAAAGCTGACCACTAAGCTTTCCATTCACCCATCACATATGGAAATCAAGAAGTTGATGTATGCCTGGAGGAGAAAAAAAAAAAAGCAACCAACCACAAAAACCAAACCAAACCAAAAAAAACCCCAAACAAAACAAAACAAAAACCCTGACACAATATGTAAGAATATTTTACCATTGACAAAAGGAGTTCTGCTCTTTTTGTTGTTGTTGTTGTTGCAAAACAATGTCTTGAACTTTTTTCCCCTTTGCATAAAGTAGAGAGAATTACTTCTGAATGCAGCAAAACTTGCTGTGATCCTCCTGAGTTCCAGGAAGGAGTCCCGAGTGACTTTATTACTGCTCTAAGACTGACTTTTACAACACAGTCCTGTGGCTAATAGCTTCCAAAGTTATTGCCACTAAAGGATAAATAGAATAAAAAATATTAGAACTGCTGTTAGGTCTGGTCTACTGTTCCTAGAAATCTCGTTTATCTTACTATTTGTCAATTCTGCACCGAAGTCAACCCTTGGTATGTAACTCTATGCTAGCTTGCAATGCAGCCTGTCACAAGATGTGTGTGACTACTGCAGGAGCTACGAGGCTCTTTAGTACTAGAAATTACTTAATACCCGAGTAAGGGGAAGAAAAGCATCCATATAAAGCACTTCATTTTCAAGAATCTCATGCATTGAGGGAAAACACCCCCCCGAAACAAACCACACAACAAAAAAAAAAGCCAGTCTCATCTTCTATAGGAAGCACCATTCTAAAGGAATTCTGTTTCTATCTGGAAATTCTCAATAAGAAGCACAAAGGGCATACCTCAATGTAATTAAAGTACATTAGTACACCAATCTTCATAATCATGCAAGGAGTGGCAAATAAAAATGTCACAACTTCCATAAAGGACTGCTCTTCAGTTTAGGTGCTTTGGCGTTGCTGGCAGAGCAAAAGAAATCACAAAAGTATAGGCAGTACTGAAAAATATTTGGTGATATCTTATCTGACAAATAATACACCCTGCAATCAGAAGCACAAATGAATTAAAATTAGAAAAAGTAGGGATGAGGATCTTGATAACCACCATTCAGAAACAAGATTTCTTGGTTCATGTCTTCAATATTCTCAGATCTAGAAGTCTTCTCATGGTGGAAATGAAAGGAAAAAACCCAGACTCCTTAAGTACAAGCTCTGGCCTATACTCAGATACTGGATCTACTGTCTCACAGAGACACTCTGAACTAAGAAAATTAGTAGAGGTTGGATGGAGGTCTAAACCATGTGAACTGCCTCACTTTCAATGCTTTCCCAGACTCACTTGAACAAGGCACAACATTTCCAATCCATCCACATCTCCAATCAATTTTTACTGAAAATTTGATACCAGATAGAGGACTAAAGGCACATTTGCTCAGATGCATGGTTCTCCTCCTCTTATAAATTAGAGGGATGAAACAGAATCCACTTCAGAAGCAATACTCTGACAAAAAAGAAAAAAAAAAGTGGGGGGGTGGGGGGTGAGGAAAGGACAAAAGAGGATGAGGAAATGATGTCTAAACTGTCCACTGTGCAAGACTTCCAAACTGCTGTCATATCCAGCATCCTTGTAAGTAGCGCTGATATTCAGACCAATTATAGCTTCAGCTGAAACGCATCTGCATCTGTTCTGCTTTCTAAACCAGGCTGTTTGATAAGCAGAGCTTCCCAAAATAAACCTCTGTCAATCTACTAAACTTGCTGTATGCAAGGACTGAGCAAATGTGTTAGATACTGCATTTTAAAGGGGAGTAATCTTTTAAACACAACTGTTGAACATCTACACTTGGTATAAGATGCAAAGTGTATTGCTACCTTCATAGTAGATTTAAAACTCTTAGCCTAAGAAGTGTCAAGCATTCTGAGTTATCAGACTATTAAATTAATCCGCAAATGCAAGTCAACCACCAAAGTTATCCACTAAATTATTTCACTTATGAGAGTAACAAAAATTGTCCTTATTTTTGGACCCAACAAGTCCTTGAAGCAGCAACAAAAAGGAATGAGTAGTTAACAGACAACATATCCTTTTTAAAGCTTCATTTGGAGAATATTTGAGAACATCAGAGGAAGAAGAAAAACAGTGTTTTAACATTACCATTATAATAAGTACTTAGTCTTCAGCTGCCCTGCTTGATAGACCTCACAAACAGGAATATGTTAAAGGCACTCAGAAGAAAAAACTCACAAGAGTTTCCACTAAATGTCAGATTTCTATCGGACATTCAACTTTTTCAGACTTATTTTTGCGGAACAAAACTGACTCTGAACCTAGCACTGGCAAGGAATCAGTCATTTTAAGTCTCAGGGAAAGATCTGACTCTAAAACATATGTTAGCTCATCTTCCCATTGCTATTAGAGAAGAATCCTAGAAACATCCAGCAGAATGCTTAGGTTTTTCCTGCACACCTCCAGGAGCATGGATTCTTTAAGAGCAGGTAAGATTACACATTGGCTTCTGTACATATAAACTCAGAGTCAAACTTTTCTATGTCCTTAGAAAGTCCAGAGAAGTATAAAATTAATTGCTTTATAGCCTTCAAGTTCCTCTTTCTTTTATAAAAGTTCTGTTCTTCCCAAAAAAATAACAGACTAAAATTCAATATGCAATTTCAAATTGGTGCTAATAACAGCTTTAGACATTAAATTATGTATCAGAACAATAACCTTTATTAAAAAAAACCTCTAAAAATTTATAAAGTGTATAACTACTTAAAGTAAGATAGGAAAGGTATTGAATCATCATTTTTTCTATCATGTCTGCACACTTTGCTGTAACACCCCCTTCCTAAGGAGTGCTTATTCTGAGCAGTACAAGGTAACAAGAGTAAACACAGAACAAGAGGTAGAAAACAGAGGTGGTTCCTCACCAAATCCATTCACATGCCACTTTTTAAGTGGAACATAAAAGGATTTCTCACTTTCCAAACAAAGTCCTGAAGTCAAACACTGAAGTTATAGCACAGCAAGAGGCACATGTCTCCTTCAAAGTAGTTATAAAAGATCCTTATGCACTAGCTGAAAGAAACAGGTTTCCTACAATCTTCCAAATAATGCTTCAGCACACGCAAACAGGGACAAACACAGTCCCCTTTTGGCATCTTATAACAACTCCCAGAATGGAGTTCTCTGATGCAGGCTAGGAATTCAAGAGAAATCCACTGGGCAGATTCTCACTCCATCTGGAAAATTATAAAAACCAACTCATGAGTGCAAATACTACTACTCTGAGGTTGACAGGAGAAAAAGTTTCCAGGTAATCAGACGTTGTTACCAGTAATATCTGCAGCGTAATGCCAGAGACTAACATAAAGGAAAAAGAATTTATGTTTTCTTCTGGTATATTGTGGATTCACAATTAAACCTATTAATAAAATCACTTTAAATATCCCCGCTATCAAAGGTAACAAGATAATCAAACCTGAAATTCAGAGGTAGCCATAATTATGAAGATAATTTTCCAGACAACAGAATGTTCCTGCTTATTTGCCAGTAAAATTAAATAGAAAAGGCTAATTGTCAAAATAAAAATATGTTCTTAAAAGCCTCTAAGTCAAATATTTATGAAGTAAAGGTAAAAAACTATCTCCAATATACTAAAAGTGAAAGCAGTAACTGGCTTAGGCATTAGGATACGTGTAGAGTTCCATGTATCTGGATTTTGCCATGCTTTGTCTGGTGTAAACCTGTTGAATTCCAGCTCTTAGGTCATCCCATATCTGGTCAAGACCAATCTGTTTAAGTCCATGTGGGTTCTGACTCCTATTCGATGACATTTTGTATTTCCTGTAAAGTCTTCCAGTGCAGCAATCTGAGATCTGGTTATTCCTCCATTAGAATCACAAGTCAAGTAACATTCTAATCTCAGTTGCAGCAATTCAGTGAGATATTCTTTACATGCAAAGAATGATGATTCCCAGGAGGATAATCTGCAAAAGAAAAAGAAAATATACACATTATACAACAGTCCAAATTCATTCACACTAGAGAAAAAGATACCAAGTTAATTACAACATTTAAAAAGATTCATTTACACAGATGTGAAATTCTTTATGAGTTCTGAAATACCAGAACCAAGGAACATAATTTTGCAATTCTTCAATCCATTACATAATGTAACTGTTAGTGCCCATATGTCTCCAAAGTCTGTAGGTACTTAGGTCAGTGCTACTGACAACAAAAGCCTAATGCTAATAAGAAAACAGTAAAATCCTTTCCAAACTGCAGACGCTATCCTGATAAGAATTGGTTCCTCCCCATATAACAGAAAGACTCTGGTATTTCCAAACAACTTGAGGTTCCGTGGAAACTCAGTATTTAACAAGCATCCTGATGGACATTCAAGATTAAGCAGAAGACAATAAAAATAACTATTTCTCTTCAGTTATCAGTAACTCTTCCAGACTTGAGATTCTTACAAGTAACCTGAAAGTCCAAGGTATTTTGGAACAGAGGTTTTGTTGTTTTGGTTTTTTTTTTAATCTGGTAAACACATGGTTACAGTAATTTCTTTGCTAAGTAAATGAATACCACTTGCTTCAAAGTCATCTTACCAGCAAGAGAATATGCAACCAATAATGGTGGGAAGAAAGAACTAATAGAACACACAAAGATTGCATGGATTGTGAATGAAAGAATAAGAAACTAAGAAAATGCTCTACTCCTATGAGTGCTTAAGTGCACAAAGTTTGGGAGGTAGTGAAAAAATGGTTATCAATTCATAAATCTTATGAAATGACAGAACAGGAAAACAGTCACCTGGAAAGAACTACTGAGAGCATCAAGCAGTGAAGATCCATTTTTATGCAAGTCCTTAAAAACATACTGCAATTTTAACATGTCTCCTCCACTGTAGCAACAAAATTAAGAAGATACCCGAAAATGACAAAGGAAGTCAACACAATTAAAAGAATTAACCCACTTATAACAGAATTGTAGTAAGTCTAAACCAACTTACTCTTACTGCAGCCTTTTAATACATAAAGGGGGCTTTTAAGAAATATGGAGAAGACTTTATACCAGGGACTGTAGTGACAAGATAAGGGTCAATGGTCTTAAACTGAAAGAAGGAAGATTTAGACTTGCTTAGATAAGAAGGAATTTTTTACAGTAAGGGTGGTGAGGCATAGGAGCAGGTTGCCCAGAGAAGCTGTGAATGCCCCACCCTTGGAAGTGTTCAAGGACAGGTTGGATAGGCCTTTAAGCAACATGATCTACTGCGATATGTGCCTGCCCAAGGCAGGGGGTTTGGACTAGATGATCGTAAAAGGTCCCTTCCAGCTCAAGACATTCTGCAATTCTGTACTCTAGAGCCCATTCACTGAAACACTCAAAACACAGTGAAACATGATGACTTCTTGCCATGCTTCTATAGACAACAATACAGTTTTATGATAAACCTGTCCTGTAATGGAACCTGCTGTCCAAGGCTCATGAACCTTTCTATAATTTCAAGGATAGTGCAAGCAGAGACCTGATAAATCCCATTATTTACTTTTGCCCTTTGAACAGCAGAAAATAAAGATATTCTTCAGGATCTACAGTATGTTAGAGGCGCTTTGTGACAGCCACTTCTAGGCTATTGCATGTTCCACTACAGGTTTCACATTGATTTAAAGACAAAGTATTCAGTTATGCCCTGCCTGAATCACACCCCCCCCCCCCGCCAGTACTGTAGGACCTCTCTTCTGCCTTTTCTTCTTGAATCTAAATAGACCAGCTAAGATAAAAAAGCTGAAGAACTGTCTCTATTTGATGGCTGTCTTACTGCAGTAATGTAAGTTACCACTTCTCATAGTCCTTTACTATCCATCACCCAAAAGCATTTAAATCTCAAACTCCAAGTGAAAATAGACTTCTCAGTCTTTTTATATTATGTCAGTCTGAGCAACGAGTACGGTCTCATTTCAATCATACATAAACTGCTTTCTGTACCTGATTTCTCTTTTTAAACAATCAACAATTACTTAGAAGATTAGGTGGAAAACCAAGAATTCAATCAATATATATCTTGTAAAGCATACACTTAATATTCAACCTTTCCATTCTGTTTCCCTAATTAGAGCAAACTGGTTATTAAAGACACATGGGAATAATGCATCATCATGCTGACATGTAACACAGAGCATACCTTGTTTGTATTTAACTACTTTAATTTCTGGAAATTGAACCTGCTGCAGTACTAATAATGATGAACTTTCATGTATGAGCAATGAAAGTCAGAAAGAGCAAAGGTCCACAAGCAGCTGTTCGCCTCTACTGCAGGAAGCACTCCATGCATGCTACTTACCCACAATTTTGGACTATGACCCTAAGTCAGCAACTGCAATACAAAGCAAGAAAAATAATTCTGTGTCTACTATCCAGGAGAGAAGAAATGTTTTGGTTACTTAAATCTAGTAGTACTTGAACTCTTCACAGAAGCAAAAGAATACATGGTTATGAATCTACAAGTCTACTGTGACTACAGTATGTGTAAAAAGTAACTGACCATTACACTCTTACTAATCTGCAACAAGCAAGCAACCTAGAATTAGAGTATGTTTTAGTAAAAATATTTTAGTTAACTAACACAAAATATTTTACTGCTGTATAGAAGTTCACAACAAAAGGCCAATCTTTTGCTAGCTAGCAGAAAGCATAACCACTACAATAGTTCAGAACAGGGCCAAGGTCCCTTCCCAGGCAGGCTGTAGAGAGAAGCGACAGCCAGGGCTTTAACTCGGACACCTCTTCAGGTGCTGGTAAAAGGCAGTCATCTTTCTGTCACAAGCCTGAGGTCACCAGCTGCCCAGCAGATGTGGAGTTTCCCCCTCTATGCCAGTGGAAATATTTAATTTTCTTCTCTAATTAAGCATCTCCTAGTTTTTATGTACTCTGATGCACCTACAAATACTACCTTTTCCCAGAATCTTTTAAAATCAAGGTCTTACTCATTGACACTGCACTAATTTTCCCTCTCCTCCCCTAAAGTAACCCTCTGTCTTTAAGTCAGGGTGTAGCCATTAAAAACAATGCCAAAAAAGCTTACCTTAGGTTTTTATTTTCCCATGCAGTCCACTACAGAGAAATATTCTTTATAAACAATAAATTCTACTGCAGTTGACATTTCCTCCCTATCCCTTGACTGACTTCCAATTTGAATTTTAAACTTAAAAGACATGAATACAGAATGATAGAATCATGTCACTAACTTCCTAGACTCAAATAATTTACTTCTTCCAGTTACTTACTAGTTAACACAGTTGGGAAATAAAGCAATAGATGAATAATGCTATAAACTACTTTTTTTTTTTCCAGATTTATTCATATGCAGAAAAACAGAAAGGCATTTATTAATATATTGCCTTAAAAGGAGTAAAGTTTCACTACATCAGAATACTTTAACTACAGAAACATATTTCTGAAAGCAACCATTTGTACTTAACAGTTTTACTAAGCTATGGTGTTACATGTATAAGAGAGAGGAGTCATCAAGGCTTTGTTACTCAGCACAGTTATTATGATGGTGGAACAGGTTGCCAAGGGAGGTGATAAAGGCCCCATCTTTGGAGACATTCAAGGTCAGGCCTGATCTAGTTGAGGATGTCCCTGCTTACTGCTGGGGGCGTGGACTAGATGACCTTTAGAGATCCCTCCAACCCATTAATTCTATGATTATACACAAACACCCATTGAAAATACAAAAATTCTGTTTCATGTGAAAAGTTTATTTGTAGTTTTAAAAATTATGTTTGTGATTCACACACAGAAAACCTCTCCTAGGCCAGCAGTTCTGGAAGGTAAAATCTGGTCCACAGTAGGTACACTGCATCTCCTTACACAACATCCTGATTGATAAACTTATAAAGAGGGAGAAAAGAAAGTTAACAAGTCTACAATTTCTCAGTACACAGGCTGTGCACAACTGGCAAGAGCAAGGCACCCTCCCAAGAACCATGAATAGCTATAGGTGAATTAAAACCTCAAACCTTTACATCACTGAACACTTTATAAATGTATTATAAATTTATACAGTACATTTATAAATGTATTATAAATGTACATCAGTGCATTTGTGTCTCAAGTCCCAGAGTGCTGCTGGCAGGTCTATGCACAGGTTGCTCGTGAACTGACCACCACTGTGCTTTCTCACCCAAACAGATCAAACTTGCTGGTGACCTCCTTCAAGGACAGGACCATCTGCCCAAGTTGCAACATCTGCTCTAGCTCTGAACCAGAGAACCCAGATTTCATTCTATCTCCAGAACCAGATATATTTACAAGAAAAAAAAAAAAAGTAAAAAAATTACCCATGCAGTTTCCAGCTGACATTTGATGCAGCAATATGGCAATGTTCAGCAACATCTTATCCTTCAAGTCTGTATTCAAGCACTGCATTTAAAACACTGTCAAACAAAACCCACTTCTACCCATGCCAATTGTCAAAATGAGGTAATATTTCTGCCAAAACTTTAGACAACCTTGAAGGACAGAGGGAAATGCTATTTTCATTACTGGGGCGGGGGGGACAGGGACGGACACATGACACAGCTCATATGCAAGGAAACAGCACATTGGAAAGGTGGTTTTGTTTTAGTGACTGTCTTAATAACAAAGAGTATTTCTTTTAGATATCTGAGGAAAATTATGTGTATGCTAACCGCGGCCTGTAATAAAATCTGAAAGTTAACCCTACTTTTATCCAAAATACATAATAAAACCCACAAGATTTACAGCATCTCAAGCCATCTGCTGAAGCAATTATCGCATTTTTATGCCCCAATACAACGTAACTTTCAGGTTCACAGCTCCAAGGCCTAAGTATCACCTGTTGTTCCACCACAACCACTTATTTCTAAACTACAGATTTCAAGATAGCTTACTTCAGATAGAATTCGAAGTTGTCAGCTTCTTGGCCCTGTAAGAACTTGAAGGTTCAAAACAAGTTTTTCAAGCTGACCTAAGAGCACAGATAGCTTTTTTTTTAAAAAAAAAGGACATCATAGAGAACCACATAATCTAGACTTAGTCATTTCCAAGTATTTTATCATTTGTCTAATTTCAGACATGAGGAGAACATTGTCACACCTAATAGTGTGAGCTAAGGTGACCAGATTTAATCATACTAAAAGCAAACACGTTAGAAAAGAAGCAAGTTTCACTAACAAGTTATGTGGAGTGAATAGCAATAAAAATAATTTCAAAGACCTTTAGTTTTACAAGGTTTCCGAAGTTTACAAGTGGGTATTAACAGTCAGAATTTCACATCTGTACACTGCCTCAAATCCATTTTCTAAAACTGAATGCAAGTTTCCCAGTAACAAAAATACAGAAGTTCATTTGAACACTGGCTGCAGTTTGACATCTTTTGTAAAACTTGGTGCAGTGACCATGTTCATTTAAATGGACACTGCAAGAAAAATACCAGCCCTCTGTGCTGAAATGATAAAGCACAATAAATATTTAATCTTTGTCTTCAAAAGACAAGAAAAAGGAGCAAGTTCAATATAGCTACGCACTTAAAATTGCAAGATGAAACTCTTCTTGCCAAACTCTTCCCTCCCCATTTTTCCAGCCTGACTCTTCTACCTTATTTATCCTGCTCTCCTGTTGCTCTATTTCAGTAAGCCTGATCCAGCAACTGAACAGATTGTATTCATCAAACAGCAACATTCAATAAGGTTCCCAACCAGTTTTACTCCCTCAAAGTCCCTGCTACCTCCACATTGAGCCAAGGCAACTATTAAGCTTGTTTACCCAAGATATGCAATACTGACTGAACCAACACCATGACACAAACACACAAAAAGTGTTTTCAAAAACTAAACCAGAAACACACTAAACACTACCTTGTTCTAACACAAGTTGTTTGCTTGTTTTTATACTACTTTAAAAAGAACTTAAGATACTGGATGCTGGTTCATATTCTAGCTCACATAAATTTCAGAAGTGCTACAGCTGAAGTGACCCTAAAGTATTAATATCAAAATATTTGGGAAGTTTTTGCTTTACAATAAACAACTATTGTTTTCAGTGTTAGGCTTGACACAAAACATACCAAAAAAGAAAGCAAACCACTTTTGTAATAAAATAAGTAAACTTAGTATTCATATACCCCTTTTACCAAACATGGACAATTTGGACACTGCACATGATCCATCCTACCAACCAGGCTTAAGATTCCTCTTCAAGACACACAAACACACACCTTTTGAAAAGGCATGTAAATGCAAAGTACAGAGCTGAGAACAATATATGTCCTCCCTCCACTGCCAGTTAGCTCGGAAGATACCATCTACATGACTAATCAGATATAAGCACTGCGGCAGAGCAGGGAGACATTTAAAAATTCGTATTGCTTTCACCTTTTACTTCTTCACCTTTACAATTTAAGAAGCTACTTCTTTGAAATTATTTTCCAGGTTGAAAAATGTCTCTTAAATCCTAAAGGACTCAACCTCCATTCTAGAACACATTTATATCTGATGGAGTGGAAGAGGAAAGAGAAATTATTCTATTTTGTCTCTATAATCACTTGCACTCACAATTTTTGATTTCAAGGACATTTTTTACATCCATGTTCCTGCAAATTAATTATTTTGTGTTTACTTGACTTCAGCTGAAGTTACCACCATAAACACAAAACTATAATGTAACATAGCTTAGCCGAGCCATAGTCTCACATGAAACACTTTATAACACTGACATTTCTGTCCCAAAGTATTTTAGGTCACTAAATATACAGACTATAATCTAGGCAGACAGTTTACGCATGTAAAGTGACTCAATCCTTAAAGCAAGACTAGAGGCACACATGTCCTTAGCTCTTTACATGCTACAAAGGTGCAATTAATCAACATCTAGAGAATCTGCCTATAGCAGACATTTCCACTGAGCACCAGCAAAATGAAACCATTTTTTCTACAATAGTTGTTATTCCAGAAATCATCAGTACCAGGAGAGAAATATTAGAATCCTTTTCTCCTTTTTCAAAATAAAAGATATTTAAGAGACAAATTATGCAAATTACAATGTTCAGTTCCTCTGTAGTATTACAAAACACTGAGTCACATGTAGCATAAAACGCTTTAGCTCATCTTATTTTCAAAAGAGTTAAATTCAGTTCATCGCATTACGTGAGAAAGGCAGATGTATACACGTACACACTCCTCCCTTCCAAAAGATGGGTGGTAAAAGCATTCTAAAGCACTGTAAGGAACACATCCCTACATTACTTACATGTACCAATGATAGAGTTGCCAGCTAAACCAAAAATTTAAAATATATATAAAAAATTAAAGCCTAGATGTGTTCTACACAGCTAGAGAGACAGTTAAATTCACCTTTATTTTCAAATTCAGACAGAATATATGGAAGTTACTCAGAATTGCAGTTTTTACACCTTTTTTTTTTAACTTAAATTATGCATGGTCATGCTCACTAAGAGCCTTTTTAGCTGGCATGATTTTAATTTGGATGCTGGATTACAGGGATTGTTCCAAAGCCTTTTTAACTGGCATGATTTTAATTTGGATGCTGGATTACGGGGATTGTTCCAAAACATAAACATTTATTCCTCAGAAAAGCACCAACAAAATTTGGGTGTGCCACTTTTTTCACTTCTCTTTGCCTATTCTTATTAGTTCTTTAACATTCCTCCTCTACTTCTTGTATCAGCTTTACCCTTGTCCTCCTTAAGCAAACAATTCCTGAAACTTTTTTTTTTTTATCTGCTGCCTAATAAGCAGAGACTAGGTCTACACTAGACAAAATTTGATGTTTCTACACAAGCAAACTCTCCCTTTTACACTTGCAGTTGAAGTAAACTTTGGTCAATATTAGCAATTCTGCCAACAAAGTTACATCAGCATCATCTTTGCAAATAATGTAAAGGACTATATTCTTAACACTACTACTATACAGGTAAAATTTAAATTTTTTTCAGATTTTCTTTCACCATCTCTATGAGAATTCACTTCTTTTACTGTTAAGTAATCCTTATGTACAAAGTTTGTAGGCTACACCTAAACCAAAATGCCCTTTCTAACCTGAGGTCTCTGGTTTTCCTGTGCCACAAACAGGATGCAGACCCTACAGTGTATTTTAACTGAGGCTGCAGTAATAAGCTTCATAGCTTCTTAAAACACTGATCATGCTCAGCTCTTACACTTTGGAAAAGGGAAGGCTGCAGACTAGGAAGAGAGCAACACTGTGTGCAGAGAGAATCAAGTCAAGATATGAGTGTACTGAAGGGAAGGAAGAAAGCTTTACACAAGACAAAGGGCCTTGAGTATTTCCACACTCTCACTTAAATTATATACAGATACACCCCACATGAGGGAAAAGAACAAAACCAAAAACAAAACAACAACTAAACCCAACAATACCAAAAAAACATAAACCTAAAAACACAAAAAGAAAACCAAAAACCCCAAAACCAAACGAAACAAAAAAACCACACACACGAAAACTTAGCCAGTTTAGAGACCTTAACGATCGTGCAAGGACAACGCTTACACATAATTGTTTTTCCTGAAAGCTCTTACCAGCTATCAAATCTTTAACTAAACCAAACTTAATAAGCTAAACCACTATGATCCTACTGATCTCCACCAGTAAAATCTTGGTATTGTCTTACAGTCCATTTCAAACACAGGATGATCTCTAACAGAACCCATAGGGCAAGTCCCTGAACCCTAACACAAATCCTCCTCCATTATAACAGCACTCAGTGCACCACAGCTTACACTTTCCTACTGACATGTCAGACACAAACAGGGATTGTCACCTGTAATAGTGTTTCCATACAAAATTTTCTAATGCTCTAGCAAATTTTTATTCAGTTTTGACTTCTAATTACTGCAACTGCCTGATACAGAAGTGAAACAGTTTATCTTGATTTTGTAGAAGTTAAAATTGATGCACAGCCACACTTAAATCCTGCACCATTTTTAAAGCCAATGCTGCATTATAACCTCACAATTAAGCACATACATTTTGATTATATACTACTCCTGTTAGTGCTGGCACTCTGGGAAAGGCACACTTTCAGAGATAACAAAACTTTTCCAAAGTTACCTCCGAAAAAAGCACAGTAAGAAAACAACTCATATTCTTAAGAAAATGCAGACATTTTTAAAAAGTGTTTTCAATTTACAGTGAAAATTTTATCCTTTGGGTACTCAGAAGCAAGCAGAATATTTGCCCATGACATCATTATCATGGAAAGTAAGATGGAAAGACTAGCAGCTGACAAAACAGTAACTCTTTCCTATAACCCTCTTTTTTCACTTCAGTCCTCTAAACTTTAGATAAAACTTCCACCACAGTCTCCACTGCCATGAGATGAGAAGAGCTTGCAAATTTACGTATGAAATTAAGTTTAAATTACAGAGCAAAACAGGGTGAACTCAGGTCACACCAGCAGCCTTACTGCTGAACTCTAATCCACATTAAGATACCGTCCAACCTTAAACACACAGAGTAAGGAAAAGCCAAGTTGCATCAGATGCAAATTAAAAATACAAAGAAGAAATTTCTGATTTAAGCTGTGGCTGAAATTGCATTCCTAATAACCCAAATTCCTGTAGCCCCCTGCTTTAAAAAAAAAAACCAAACAAAAACAAAACAAACCAAAACCATTTGTCTATCTTGTACATTAATGAATTGAATACATCTGGGTGCCAGTAACAAAGCCACCAGTATCAGCACGAAATGGTAGAAGCATGTGTGTGTCTTCAAAAAGATCAGTACATTACCAAAGCAGAGTGAGCAGCTGCCCCCACTGCAGAAACTTTCGATTGTCATGATCCTCAACAATCTATAAATGGTTTCCATTTCTTCTTCACAGTTAAACCAAGTTTGGAACACACAACAACATTAACTAGAGCAAATCTAAAGAAATCCAAAGACAAGGAGTATTTATCACCTTTACATACATCTGACAAAGAAAAGCAGAAGTCAACAGTATTGAATTGATATTCGAATCTAGTGCATAACTACAAAGACCTGAGGGAAAATGTATTTGATCCTTTGTTCTTAGGACTGATGTCAAGCAATTCTTTGTACTTTCTAGACCAAGGTACAGCAATGAATGTTCCAACTACAAAACTAGAACAATCAAAAGGGAGATACAGAAGAAAATGAATAAAGAATTATTTTTTTAACGAGTTTTTGGAAAGAACATCACATCAGGTCACACTGCTTATTCAAGAGTCACAGGTTTGGGTTGGACCTTAAATATAATCTAGTTCCAAACACCCTGCCATTGGCCATGACAACATCTACTAGATCAAGTTACTCAAAGCCTGATCCCACCTGGCCTTGAACGCTTTCAGGGATGGGTATCCACAAGTTCTCTGAAAACCTGGTACATTGCCTCACCACCCTCATAGTAAAGAATGTCTTCCTTTAATCCAATCTAAATCTAGCCTCTTCCAGTTTAAAACTGTTGTTCCTTGTCCTGTCACCACATGGCTTGGTAAAAAAGTCACCATTTTTCTATAAGAAAGCTTATAAAAAAAGCTTCCTTCAAGTATTGAAAGGCCTCAGTAAGGTCTCCCTGGAGCCTTCTCTTTTCCAGGCTGAACAAGTCAAACTCTCCCAGCCTTTCTTCACAGGAGAGGTGTTCCAACCTTCTGGTCATTTTTGAGGCTCTCCTCTGGATTTGGCAGGTCCATGTCTTTTTTGTACTGAGGACTCCAGAGCTGGATGCAGTATTCCAGGTGGGTCTCACAAGGGCAAAGTAGAGGGCGAGAATCATCTCCCTTAATCTGCTGATCATGATTCTTTTTACAAGTCCAGAATACAATTGTGAAAGAAGGTAGGGCAATCTTGAGGACAACGTATAAGAGATTCCAACTCTGGCAAAAATTTACATATGACTTTATATCAGTTTCCTGAAGTACAAAATTAAATTTGTATTTTCCTGTTTCACAGTAGCCTTCATTCATTTATTTTAAGGTTTATATTAAAGAAGGATTTGAAAAATGCTATATTAAATAAAGTAGAATGTAATAAATGTTTGGTTTATTAAAAAAAAAAATCCAACCTGTATCATTTATAAGGATTGGTGAGGGAGCAACATGAAGCAGTTTACTGGTGTGGTATCAGAGGTCCCTGGATAAATAGAAAACTGTCAGAAAATTACCCACTGGGACGATTATTTCCTAAATCAGTGCTTTTCCCAGCAGGTGTACTACAACTACTCCCTGATTTAACCTCGTGTAACTACTCATGCTGTATATTGCAACAAGAGTTTAAATCTGACAGTGTTCCATCTCCATAGTTACATTAAAGGCTACAAATTACAGCCCTACAGCTGGGCACATCAGCTCAGGAGAAGTTTATTACCAAGTCATTTAGTCATGTCTGCAACAGGTCTGAACTGCAACATTGTAGTAACACCAATAGTCAATCTGGAGTAGTTCTCCACTGAAAAACCTAAACCTCTTGTAGTAGCGAGTTACTTATGTAGACAAGCTCAACAGATCTCCAGTTTTTAATTTTTCAACTGTTACAGTTTCTTGCCTTTACCTTACTGGAAATACTCCCTTAACAAGTAAGGGAAATTGAATGGTCTACTTGACAAATTAATTAAAAAAAATTTTAAAAAAATTCATTCAAGTTTGTATACTGTATAGGTTACAATTTTTACCTAGGCCTCTAAATATTGATTCCAACAACCACCACTTTATATGATTATCTTGAAAAATAGAGTAATTGGGAAGTTTTTATTCATTTGCTCTCAACAAATAAAAGGCAATGCTAGCACTTAAGTATTCTGTTTAAAGCAAGTTCATGCATTCCTAACACACATGCAGAACTTCCAAGACCAAATTTTCCACACCCTCCTTTCTTCCAGCTGTGTCAGCCTCCTTACAGCAGGAAGACTGCATCAACTTGCAGGCTGCCGGAACTGCCCATGCATGTCCTCCTGACATGCCCACCAAAGTGGGACACCTACATTTTTTCACTCCTGATGTACACAGACAGACCCTGTTGGAATGCCCTGATCCAGCCACCTTACACTTTAATCTGATCCCGTCTTTGGCAAATTAGAAAATCCTGCTTGAAAAGTGTAGTACGCAGGACACTGGTATCTACCTGTAACATACTGACAACCTCTTACTAGGACAAAGCTCTCACTTCACATTCATGATACAAATTTGTGATGCTGACAATGGTAGAAGTGCAAACGGAACACCTTTAAAGCTGTTCCATCCACTGGGATTTTTTTTTTTTTTAATTTTCAAAAACCACAAACTTCAATGTCAAGAGAGAAGACTCCAGGTATACCCAATTCACGCAACCACTTGACACCCAGGATGTGACTCATCACTATGCTGGGTCCTACTGAAATAATTATAACTACACAAAATGAGGCACTACTTGAGAAATGCAACAGATGAAAAGCAGTATTTGGAGATCTTAACCTGTAAGTTGTAAAAATTTAAAGCTGAATATCCAAGATAACTTTCTCAAAGGACTCAGTATTGTTTTCATAACAGAACAGCTTGAATGTAAAACCTTACACCAAGACTAAGAATAAACTAAATTCAAAAATGTCACCCCCAAATCAGTAGGCAAATAAAGGTATTCATCAATTTAGCTTAAAGTAATTGAAATAATTTATATTAAAGTAATGTGATTTTCTCATACCAACAGTTTAAGTAACTGGCCCAAGTTACAACACAAATTCAAACCAGTATAAAAAGGACTAAGGTGGAAGAAGAATCATTTAGTTAAACCAGCAGAACTATTTTATCTGCCAAGGAATGGGGTGCATATGCCTAATTTAGGTGCCTAAACAAAGAAACTGTTCGCTACATGACCCCTGGATAGGCACTGGAAAGTTTCCTCCAGAGGAGCAATTCAGATCAGAAACCTAGCTCAGTTGCTCTGAGCTGCTGCTGAGTTAGTGGGATCTGTGTGCACTCAGCTGAGAAAATAAGAAGCTGTTAGCACTGTAGGCACTGAATCCAGGTTCTAGACTTAGGTGTGTATAAATGTGTCTAAAGACCATATGTGTTCCCCACGCCTCCATGGGACAGCTACATCACGGGTTTCAATTGCACCTCAAATATATGGTGAGGACTGTGAAACACAACCAACATTAAGAACAAAAAGCAACTAAGACAGACATAAAATAAGAAGCTGGGCAACAAATACTGAGAAACAAGACAAGTGGCAAAGCAGATGGAAAAGACTTCTAACAGTCACTAGCACAGACACAAAGTGTCAGTGTAACACAGACACCTAAACATCAATACACAACAATACAACAGTTCCCTGTGAATATCTCTGGAGTAAAAACTATGCACCATGGTACCTATCTTACTACTTGCCCCAAGAAGATGCATCCCAAACACACTATCAACTAAGTACTAATTCACAATATGGTATTACAAACACTATTTGGCCTCATTTAGGTTACACGACCACTAGTTATTTCTGGTCCCCACAGACCAGTCCTCCTAGTCCTGCCAGAAGGATTTCCAAGAGAGATGTAGTTGGCTTTTTTTTTTTTCCTCCTGTGACTAGCATCAGGGTATGCGTGTGTATTAGGGGAGAGGTACGATTGTAAGTGAATGCATCTACTGGGGGAAGGGTTGTTGAGGATGTCAGAAACAAAAAAACAAAACAAAACAAAAGTATAAAAAGTAAGTAATCTGTGTCCTCTTGGTGCTGACTGACAAGTCATACAGATAACCTAGGGTTAAGTTCATTTCTCCTCAAAGGCACAGCTGGAGAATTTAAATACAAAGTGGGGGAAACAGCATGTGAGTCTATAAAGGAAAGTAGTACATGGAAAGGAAAAAGTATTAGCAGAGATCATAAGGAAGATTTTAATTATAAGAAAATAAGATCAGAATGGGAAAAAAACCCAATCAAACATGGTGAATAAAATAGTTACTGGGAGGGAGAAAAATGAAAGGGCAAAGGTAACGGGAATAACAATGGTGATGGAATATAACCTGAAGAGGAAATAAGAAGAAAGAAAAAAGAATCCCAGTAAGGACATGGTTAGCTTTCAGTGGCAAAGTTAATGGGAAACAAATGAAATTATTATTTGCAATGACAAAAGAATAAATAAATGCAGGACTAGTGATCTGGAGGAAGGCAATAAATGCACAGACAGATAAAAGGTTACATGGGGCATCTTCTCTGGTAAGGCCACAACAGTAGATGGCAACAAGGGGAAACATGGTACAGTCTGGATGGTGAGAAAAACCTGGAGAAGGTGGCAAGGAAGAGCTGTGGGAAATATCCCCCAGCGGCCACAATGGTACTGGGGACACAGGGGAATTTTTCTAGGTACAATCAAACAACTCATAGATAGACTTGAGTGTCACTAGGGCTATGGAGATGACTGGCACACGAGGGTGAAAGGAGGCAGCACAGAGAAGGGCAGAAAGCAGCTGAATACACGAAAACAGCTCCCAGGGAGGTTATGGACAAAAGCTCATGGGACGATGAGAGCAGAGGCCTGGGACGGCTAGGGTGAGCACTCCCGGGGCCAGCAGGGCGAGGGCACCGCGCTGCGGGAAGACGGGCCGAGGGGTAAAGGTTTAAGAGCCCAAGGGACAAGAGCGAAAGGCTGGGGCTGCCACCAAGGCGGCCTCGGCCACGCGGGGGCCGCGGTCACGGGGGAGGGCAGGGAGGCGGAAGGGAGGGCCAGGCCAGGCCGGCATGGGAAGGTAGAGGGCAGGCCAGCCAGCGGGCAGATCCGGCGGGGCTGAGGCAGCCGAACAACCGGCGGGGCGGGCTCCCGCACCCAGCAGGGACGACGCGTTTTGAGTGCGCAGTTAGCGCACCCCTAACTGCGGCCTCCCCGCTCCGGCCCGGCCCGCGGCTCCCGAGGTCGGATATGAGAGCGGGCCCGACAACAGCTCCCACCGCCACCTCCCTCGCTCTGGAGCCAGGTGCGCGCCCAGGAGAAGAAAGGCAGACGGGCGGGCATGCAGGCAGGCGAGCTGGGCCCGGCCTCCCCTTCCCCCGCTCCAGCTCCCCGTGGCGTGACTCAGTGCCGGGTCCCGCTCCGCCAGGCCCGCCCGGCCTCGGCCCAGTGGAGGGACCTTCGCCTCCTCCCGGGCCGGGCCCAGACCGGCCTCGCTGCGACACAACGCCACGGCCTCCCCGCACTCACCAGCATCGCGCGTCCCGCAGAGTCAGGCCGCGTCCGCCCGCCCCTTCCGCCTCCGCCAGGCCCGGATCTGCCACCGCCTCCCCCCAAGCGCGGCCCGGAGAGTGCGGAGGCACCGCCCCTCGCCGCCCGGCCCGCCCCGGCTCACGGCGCGGGGTGACCCCACGGGGATACGCAGGGTGCCCAGGCTTGCGGCTGCTCCGCACGGGCGGAGAACCAGCCGCTCCCTCCACTCCCCTGAAGGCGGGCGAGGGGCGCTGCCGCCCCAGCCTCCTCCCTGCGCAGCACCCCAGGGCCTCTTCCCGCCCGCGCGCCGGTGGGCCTGGGAAAGCTCGGAGTGACCTGAGCCTTGTCGCCTCCTCCTCGGCCGCTGCCTCCCTCGCCCCCTCAGGAGAGATGGTGCAGGTCGGGGCCTGGGCCAGACGCCAACCGCACTAGGGCTACCCAAGGTCCTGGGTGCCGGCTTCCGGCAGGGGTTAGCGGGGCTGGGGGGCTCGGCCCCTTGGCAGGCATGAGGTCGGTGACGCGGGTAGTGGCCGACTTCGGCCGCCAGCCCCCTGCCCTGCCTGAGGGGTCATTGCTCCGACTCCCCTCCCGTTAGTCCAGCACCAGAAGAGCTGTCGGATGTGCCTCAGGATGACATCATTAGACGTGATGAGACTTTCCTCCGTCCATAACTAAGCAGCCGCTTTTGTATTATGAGAAACGTGAGTTACTAGCATGTCCTGAACGCACTGAGCTACACTGTACCCAATCTTGGGAGCCTGAGCGGATAATACAACTGTGTTGTAACAGCTTGGTCTTGTTGAGCAAGTGTTAAACCAAGCTGCTGGGCTCTCCTGTGAAGCCTCCTCTGAATTATTTGCATCAAGAGTCATTACCTCGAGGTGAACATTGCATTGAAAACTTTGATGGTGACGGTTGGAACATCTCTCCTATGAGAACAGGCTGAGACAGTTGGGATTGTTGAGCCTGGAGAGGGCTCTGGGGAGACCTTGCTGCTGCCTTCCGGTACTTAAAAGGGCCCTATGGGAAAGTTTATGGGGAGGGACTCTTTATCAGGGAGTGTAGTGATAGGATGCAGGGTAATGTTTTTAAACTGAAAGAGGGTATATTTAGATTAGATATTAGGAAGAAATTCTTTACTGTGAGAGTGTTGAGGTACTGAAACAGGTTGCCCAGAGAAGTTGTGGATACCCCCCCTCTGGAAGTGTTCAAGGCCAGGTTGGTTGGTGCTTTGAGCAACCTGGGAGGTGTCTGTGTCCATGGCAATGTGGCTGGAACTGTATGACCTTTAAAGTCCCTTCCAACCCAAACCATTCTATGATTAAAGTGCAGCTATCATAAGAACACTGTTATAAATATTTCTGCAATTGTGAAATTCAGATTAGGAAGAAAACAACATTGCAGAGAGAGCAGGGTAGAAAATGAAAAAAAAAGGAAGTTTTATTGTTCAGCTGTGAGTTGTTTGGAAAATCTCTGAAGGTAGTTGGTCTGACTGATTTAGGGATAAGTAGTTACATGAACATGTTTGCTGTTTATGAACAAATTTAAGCAAAAATACCTGGTATAAGTAACTTTATTATGATAAAATATAAGCTTCCTAGCATATCTGCATCACTTTTATGTGGTTTGCAAGTGGAGCACTTAATTTTTCTTTGTAACAGTATGAAATTGATGATACAAAATCATACCAAAATTAAGACAGGTTTAAGAAAACTAATGTTTTGGAGTCAGTCCTGTCTTATTTATTCCCGAGGAGTGTGGAATTATATTGCTGGAACTGTGCTGGAAGGGAAAAGGACTAGGTTTGCATATCCTTGGTGTTGTGCTGCATCAAGGTTCTCAGTACTGTACTCTCACAAACCATGCTAATTTTCCCAGACGAGATAATTCAGGTTCTGATCCAAATTATACCAGAAAATATTTAAAGCAATTCAAATGAGGTCATAAAGTTTCTTTTCCTTTACATTAGCATAAATAGTTCAACTGAGAAAATGCAGTAGCTTCATAGGAAATCCTAGAGAAACAGGGAAGCAATAAGAAGGAACAGAAGATTTCTTTGCTCTGCAAAATGTTTCACTTGTGTCCTGGTTCCGCCAGCTGTACACCATTTTTTGAAAATCAGTCTTCTCAAAGCTAATGGCCCTTAGTCACCTAAGCGCTTGAAAGATGATTTCCCTGCATAATGATGCCTTACTACAGCACAGCCTACTGAAGTGGACCCAAGCAAAGTCATTGACACAGCTCTTCTAATGAAACGGTGCTGGCTAAGCACCTGAGCAGCACTGTCTGAGGAACTGGTTTAATGTGTAGCAGAGACACTGCCTCAGTCAGTTGGGTGGCATCATAACACTTATATTAATTTTTCCCATGTAGAAATGGTTTGCAAATACCATTCATAGGCATGACTAAATTTCTGGCTTGCTAACATATGTGAGTTGTACTAGAAGAGAATTTGTGTTAGTCATGCTGGATGCTGCATCAGCATGGCTGTTTTCTGTGTGGTGTGTTAAAGACTGGGGAGAGTGAGGGAAAATAAAATAGTCTGGGGGAGATAGGAACCAAATCCAAAGGAGGGTGAACTGATCATAAAAAAGAAGACTGATTTTTCAGTTTTTAAAAGTAAGTTTTAATTCTGTATTTTACAGCAGTTGTATTTCCACAGAGGTAAAGCCATCATTGTTTTAAAATCCTAAATCGAGGGGACAATAAAGCCATGGATAAAGGAATTGGATAAAGGATGGATAAAGGAATGTGGAAGAGAAATGACAAGAAGGGATGAAAATATGGGGAGAAGGAAGGTCTGAATAAGCACCATCCTGCACTAGACTGTTGTTTTTCTTTTTTTCTTGTCTAATTAACTGCAATAAAGGTTAAGACCTAGCAGTTTTTTAATGTTAAAGGTTAATTTCTTCTTATTTTCTTTAGGGTTGCATTATGATATGCACACTTTAAAGAGTCAAGGCACAGTTCTCTCATTTTATTTATGATGGTGGTAGCTTAGTTGGCACTCTGAAAAGGTAGACCATGACAAAATCCTCACTAGATAATTTAGACATGGTGCGCAACATGGCTCATTCATACATCCACTGAAAGAATTCCATTATCAGTATAAGTGGTCACAGAGAGAAAAGGAAATTGAACGTCAAACTAAATATTACCAAATTACTCACAGCAGGATGGCTAATGCATCTTTAATTGTCCAATGGAATTGATGTACTTTGCATGAAAGGAACTTCCCATAAAGATCAATGCAGCCAAAATTTCAAGGACAGACTTCGTGAGAGAAATCTACTCCATTTTTACTGAAGTGAGTTTGCAGTGCTGCTGAGAGGGGTCTGTTTTGAAAATAATTTGTAGGTTTCACACCTGTTGTTGCATCAGCAATGAATCAGCAGCACACATGAAGCGAGAAAATTATCATGACAATGTTTCCTGTCCATGCAAGAAGTTCCCTTGGCAAAGAGGAAAAGCCTGAGTCATTCAAAGACCAAGATACAGAGGTGCAGTGGCTGCTGGTTTATTACTACTGTCAGGAAGGCTGACTCATGGGGAGTGATACTTTCCCTTCTAGATATATCTACAATGATTGTCTGAAAACAAGAATTGTATCACCCCCTCAGTATGGCCAGCACGACTGCCTAAGGGTAGATGATAACCTTTTTTTTTTTTGCCACATTCTTATCAAGTATGAGTTCTGTTGTGCTGCAAGTGCACCAATGACAGCCTGGCAAAATGACAACAACAAAAAACTAGAGAGAATCAATATTGCAAGTGTTTAACCAAATGACATAATAAATCTGCTTTTTGGAATTCACTGACTCTGTAAATAGGCAAAAGTAGTGAATGCAGTCAAACACACCACATGATGATGTCCTATATCAACTACAGCCAGCTTGAATATAAATGAATATTTCTTTGTTATGATACTGCCCCAAAAGAAAAACAACAACAAATAAACCGCACACCACAATATTCGAATCCAGCTTGAAAATACTAGTTTTGAAGAACTAGATAAAGAAAATTTCTGTAAGACAGTAGCTAGCCTGGATACAAAGTTCTGTGTGATGCTGACATTGTTACTACTGTTCATAAAGAATATATGATGAGAAGAGAGATAACACCAGGGAGGTTGCTGCTAGACTTATATCTGACCTCAGAGTTATTGTAAAGGATATGCTACAGAGTTTCCCAAGTGTTTCCATGCTTTTTAATCAGTGATAAGGTACCACTTAGTATTTTGAACTTCAGTTATACTCTGTGGGCTCACAAAATGAGAATGATTTTTAAAAGTCTCACTCAAGGACCTCTTCAAAAACTATTCTAGATAATAAAATTTTGCACTACAACTCCTGTTGAAGTACAGGAGTTATACTCTGATCAAAGCACTGACCAATGTGCTTTTCACTAACCAATACATTTATTTGATGAATTCTAGCAGAGTTTTAAAGTTAAATTACAAAAACGTAACTAAATGTAACCTACCAAATGTTTTCAGTCCTCAGTGTGTTCAACAAAATTTCTGTGTGAAGTAGAACTCTGATTTGCACATCTGACTTTTCTTAAAGGTATGAGAACATCAATTAGTATTATTTTCATCTAGGTTACTTAGTCCAGTGATTATTTATAACTATGCAACCAGCCAGTGAAAACAATAAAGGGAGTCCACTATTTACTTTCTGCCAAGAAAATTCTTCACATGCTGTGGGGACTAAGAAAATATTAATATTATTTGCTTGGAGTAATAATATAATAGTCCTGCAAAAATAAGTTATTAATGGATAATTCAGCTTTCAGAATACATCTAGATACATAAAATCTCTGGCTATGTACAGCTTTAATAACAATCTTGCACTTTGGAAGACCTGGGAAAATGGTACTCTGAGGGGAAGGCCTGTGAAATTAAAAGGAATTTGTTAAACAGAATCTGCAAAGTTTGAAAGAGGTAGTCAGGATATATAAGCTAGGTGGAGAAGGGAAGGAGATTTAGCAAGCTACCAGTCTAAAAAAGTAACTCAAGAGCAGACTTAGTGCTAAGCTGATGTCATGGACTTTGCTGGGCACGTGAGTTGGAGATGTAGGATCATTACCACTGCACTCGACAGTGCTAGGGGGTAGGGGACTGCAACTCTCCTCTCTAGCCTGATGAATCTCCCAGTAAACATGCCAAAAAGTTTGAGTAGTGTTTCCTAAATTCAGTTAGAGGGTTTGTTTTGGTTTTTTCTGCAACAAATGGATAGATACAGCCTGATATAATTAGGGATTTGATGATGGGTGGGACAACTAGCATCTGCTTTTAAGCCTATGAGTTTTCATCAAATTTGATGCCAGTGTGTTATGATATTTTCATTCTTTGTGGAAAAGAACTCTCTAAGCACCAGGGTGGAGGTTATCACATCCCCGATTGGGAGACCCTGTTAGTGGTGTAACTGGCATACTTAGAGCCCTAGATAAAGAATTCCCATAGTCCAAAAGCAATTTTAGTTCTGCACGGAGCCAGGCAGCACCAACTGTGACTCGCACAACTGTGACTCACACACCTGGATCTGCCATGAGGAAGGGTGGATGTCTGGAAGCCTATTTTGTACCTGCTTACAACCAGTCTTGGTGTCACTTTCTTCATTGTCCTTCCATGCAAACTGATGAAGGCTCCTCATAATAATAGAGCCACATGCTATTAGACTTACACTCAAATCCATTTATTGGAGTCAGAAAGCCATAATTTCACAGGTAATATTTTTACAAGGTATAAATATAGCTTTACAAGGCATATATATAGCTGAGAAGTGCCCTTAGCTCCGGATTTTATTTTTTTTTTTTTTTTTTTTTTTTTTTTTTTTTTTCTATTGGGAAGCAAGCTGTATGTGAATATGATGGATTTAAATTGAAGTGGATGTATATATGTTGTACACCTCTCACACACATAAAAATTTATTCAAAAGTGTGAGAATGCCTGAGTGAAAATAGGGAGGTTCGGGAAAAGGTGATCAGTCAAAATTCTAGTGTGGTTGTATGATATATGTTTGGTGCATGCTTGAACAAAAGATTTTTCTTTCTACAAGTCAGAACATGTTTGAAATGCATATTGCAACTTGGTAAAGAGGCACAGAGTTTTCTGTATACTCTGCAATTACACAGTAGATAAGGACCCCATAGTGCATGGGTTTTTTTCATCTTCCAGAATACTGGGTACTCAGTCATACATCCTCAAGTCTCAATGGCAGATACTTTTTCCAAGCATCTGTGAGATTCAGAGGTCAACTTTTTTGAGTATCAAAAGTACATATCTGTGTGTCTCATATTCTTGTAAACTGAATTATCACAATGATATTTTTCTACCTCCAGAAAGCATCTTGAAATATTTTCCTACTGGTTTTGTCCTTAAAAATTTATTCCTAAGCTTTCTTTTCTATCTGGTGTCATCAAATTTACCACTAGAAGCAAAAAAGCTATTATCTATTCTCTGTGAAATTGGACAAAGTTTTGCCTATTGCCTAAGCAGACTGCTTTCTCAGAAGTCTTATTCTCTCTAGGCCCTCCAAGGGGTTTGTATTTCAATCTGGCTTTAACACATTCAAAGCAAAATACTTTGAATTACCTCTTTCTGATTAAATTCTTACAAGATATTTTCTTTTACATGAGAAGTTCTGTGTGGATAATTGTTTTCAGAAACTGTTAGATCATGGCAGATGCAAATCTTCACAGTTTTTTTCCAGTGGAAATAGCTCTCTACATCCTTCTGTCCTTGCCATTCCCTGGGCACAGGGACTGCTTTGGAGACAGCGCCCCAAAGGTCTTCCTCCAGAGTACACTGGTGGGAGGGGCAGTGGGTGGGCCTGCAGTGGGCGGGACAGCAGTGGGCTTGGCTGTGGTGGGGGTTGACTCACATAGGGGGACCCATCACCCTGATATCACAAGGCCAGCACCTGGCAATGCAGCAGTCACAGTGCCCCAGGGCAGGATGAAAGGGAGAATCCTGCCCTGTCCTGCTGCCAGAGCTGGCCAGGCAGCCCAAACAGATCCCAGAGGATGTACTTGAGGACCTGTTGGAATTACTTGGAGGTGGCTGAGGATGAAAGACCAGAGGCTGGACAAGACTGCTGGAGAGAAGAACCACCAAGCCCTGAAGGTGTCCTAGGCTGTCAGACCTTCACTGGAAATCAGTGGCAAGGGCACTGCAGTGCTCGCTGTCCTCATCCCCTGCAGAGCCAGGGGCAGCAGCTCTTAAGAAAAGGGCTGTAGAGATGTTGCCAGGGGTCCCAGTGCTTTGGAGCACCCACTGGTGTCCTGCCAGGCACGGGGGAAGGATTCTTGCCCCCAAGGTCGATCAGGCTGTGGGCGTATGTCCACTCTGGGAAGCCCCAAAGGTGGCTTCTGGTTAGAGGCAGAGCAGGGCTTGGGCATCTCCTGGGAGGCGTGACCAGCCGGTGGGAGCAGGGGGCAGGTCTTGCTGCCATGCTCAGGGAAC
>JANIJG010016827.1:0-21552 GCA_024611175.1 Megaceryle torquata
CATCCCCAGGTCTGTAGGTTGCCATGGGGTTGTTATGACCCAAGTGCAGGACCCGGCACTTGGCCTTGTTGAACCCCCTGCAGTTAACCTTGGCCCACTGATCTAACCTGTCCAGGTCCTGCTGTAAAGCGTCCCTACCCTCTAGCAGATTGACATACCCACCTAGCCTGGTGTCATCTGCAGATTTACTCAGAGTACACTCAATCCCCTCATCCAGAGCATCTATACAGATATTAAAAGAGAACAGGCCCCAGTACTGAACCCTGGGGAACACCACTTTCAATCAGCATTGATTGGATCCCCTCTCAGGCTTCTCTTCTCCAGGCTAAACAACCCCAGGTCTCTCAGCCTTTCCCCATCTAAGAGATGTTCCAGCCCCCTCAGCATCTTCATAGCCCTGTGTTGGACTCTTTCCAGTAGTTCCTTGTCTCTCTATTTGATCAATACTTTTAAATTTTGCAAAGGAAAACAATACTCCCCGACTTGAGCACTGTTTTGCCCTTGTTCAGATTTGGGTGAAAGGAGGGTGTGGTGGGAAAACAGCAAACCACATCAAATATCGCCTCCTACATATTGGTGCAGTAGAATGAGTTGTAGAAATCCCTCATCTGGTGTTTGAGTCAAGACTATCAGGGTCCACTTCCAAAGTGTTTGACAGCAACAGCAGTTGTTCCATTACTTCAGCTGGACTTTTGATTAAGCCTGCAAGCGCGTATCTTCAGAGGCATGCAAGCATTTAATGATTTCTAGGTGTTTAATTAAAAGCATTGCAAGGAGTTTGGATGACTGAGCCCAGACTCTCAAAGGCATTTCTGAATTTTATGAACTTATAAATGAATGTATGATTTCGTCTACATTGCCTAACAACTTTAAAAGCCAACAGCTCATTTACACAGAGGCCAACACTTTCTGCTGAAAGTAATCAAGCTCTTTACACGATTAGTGTGACATCAATGCATTTTAAGGTTGCATCGGTAAGATGGGCTTGGACTCAACGGTGCTGAGGTTAACGAGTGTACCCTTCATCCCTGAGTTAGGGCCACGGGATTCCTCTGCAGTGCCTGGGAGAACTGACTGCTGAAGTATAACAAAGTATTTATTGGCGTGGTATTTATTGGTCTCCCACCTTCATGTTCAGAGTCTGTCAGAGAAGGGGTCAGGTGCTTCTTCTGGTTCAGAAAAGCTTTCACAGAGCATTATGGGAGGAGTGGCACAATGTGGGTTTTTCTTTTCCCCATTATATTTTCACTGCCATATACAGCTTTGATTTGGTTACACTGGAAGTTGTCTAAATGCTGATGCTAAGATGACTTTATGTTTCTTACTACCTCTGAATGACAAGACATCCTTCTTGTGGGATCAAAAGCAGTGAGGAGAGTTAATTTTCTTATATATGCCTGTGTTGCATAGTCCAAAAAATTCAAAACTGCTCACGTCAGATGTATTACATGAGCAGTACGTATACAGAGAATGTTCTGTATGTTGCAGCTTTCTCATTCTACCACTGGAAGGCTGGGGGGAGAAGGGAAAATAATACTGGGAAAATACAGTCAGAGTGTCTCACACACAAAAGAATTGAATTAAGGCTGCAAGGAACAGGATATGCCAGATATACAGACATTCAGATATTTGATTTTTTCAAGGCTAAAAAAATCCTCTTAGCTATTTTTCACTACTTTTCTGATTTTCTTTAAGGAAGAAAAGCTCAAACTAGTTCTTCTATATGTGGAAGCAAACTTTCCCTACTCAAACCCTTGGGGAAGTTTTTAAACAGCTATGGAAGTAATGATTCAGAAGAACTATTAGTTGCTTCACCTCTGCTTATCACAGGCCATTGCATTTTATTTAAATATTCCCGTATTGAGTCTAATAACCTGCATTTGACTGAAGCACACGCTCTGCAAAGCAGCAGACATTGATTTGGAGACATCAAAAGATGGAAAAATTACTCCTTTCTTGTGTAATTTGCTCCCAATAATAATCACCTTAGCTGTTAGGAAAAAATCTGTCATTGTTTCTAAGCTGAGTTTGTCTGGCTTTGACTTTTATGTATTTGTCCTTGTTATGCTTTTCTTTGCAGCCTGAAAGAGCTCTCCAGTACCTGCTATTTTCTCCCTGTGGAGGTCTTCAGACACTGTAATCAAGGCACCTCTCAGTGTTCTTTTTGATAAACTAAATGTGCTGAGCTCTTTAAGTTACTCGCAGTAAAAAATTTTCTCCAGTCCTTTCACCCATTTTTTGTGGCACTTTTTATGCATCCTTTCCAACTCTTCAGAGTCCCTTTTTTTTTCTTTTTTTTTCCCCCAAATATGAACGAGACAAAAAATCCAAATATCATCAGTGATGTCCATAGAAGTAAAATCATCTTTCTACTACTCGTTTTTATTTGTTTAATGGAAGTTAGTCCATTTTAACACAGATTTGCAATCTGAGTATTTAGTGAGTTTTACAGCTGAGCTACACTCAGAGCTGGTTTTTTTTGGTGGTGGTTTTTTGGTGGTTTTTCTTTTTTTTTTTTCTTGTTTTGCTTTTTTGTTTGTTTGTTTATTTTGTGGGGGTTTTTTGTGGTTTTTTTTTTTTTTTACCAGGAGGAAAGCTCGTAGTCTTTTAGTGTCTTTTATGTTTGGGATTTTTTTCTAGCTATATACTCTTTTATTTGTGTTTAAACAGTGCCTTATTGGCTATAACATGACCTGCAGGACAGACTTGTGTCCTCTGCTGGAGAGCCTGCTGAGGAGATTAATCTGGGAGGGTGCAGAAGCCCAGCTCTGACTGGTGGGTGCCTTCTTGCTCTGCCTTTGACCTTGGAGAAGCTCAAAGCAGGACAGAGGGAGTCTGGTCCATAAGGATCACGCCATCAGTGCAGAGATTTTTTTGCTGCTTCCTTGTCTGTCTTTGCTCAGAGATTTCTGATGCTTCACTGGCTATGGCTTTGTTCAAGATGTGATCCTGGGTGTGGTATCTGAGAGAGGATTTGCTCTATTTTACCTTGCAGTTATCTTTTCTATGTTTCAATCAAACATTTGGTTTCATTTCCTCAAAAAGTCAGAGTGTTTTAGAAAAATGCTATTTTTAACATTCAGTGTTGATCAAAAAGTAACATTTCTGCCCATATTTTAAGACATAGCTAATTCACATACTGGGCACATTTTGTCAACACTGTGGTGTTTTGGGTTTTCTTGGTTTGTTTTTTCATTGATTGTTTTTTTGTTTGGTTGGGGTTTGGTTTTTTTTTTGGGGGGTGTTCATTTTGTCAGGTTTGTTTTGGTTTGTTTTGGTTTGGTTTTGTGGTGGTTTTGGGTGTTTTTTTAATGTTGTTTTTTTTTTTTTATTTTACATTCCCAAATTTTAAAGGCAAATAGACACATTGCCCTACATGTTAATTAGCTGAAATGGTCAAATCTTCTATTTCCACTGTAAATAATTAATGACATATAGCAAAATCTAGCTAGATGTGTTTCTGTGGGTGTTACACATGGACATTTTAGTTTGGGCACACATTCAAAATATGAGGCTGAAACAGTTTTGAGAAAGAAAATCTGTCATCGAATCTGATAATAAATTAACAGCAATGAGCAAAAGTATCTAGCTGGGAGGAAACATTTCAGAAAGGAGAGTTAGGTGTATCCCTCTGCTAACAGGCTCTCCTTCATGCTTTGTGTCCATAGCAGAGCTGGAAGCAGCCTCCACACCCTGGGGCACAGACTGTTCCCCCTAATTGTTATTAGGACAGAATGAAGCAGGGTGCCATCTCAAAGAAACAGGTCCTACTCTTCTGTGTAAACTGATGTTCTTTACCAGCTGGACAAAACAAGTGCTTTGTTTGGATTAAATGCAAGGAGGCAGGAAAAAATATTGCTATGATCCATTTTTTTTTCCCCATTCTGGTATCCTACTTAATAGTCATTGCTACATGAGCAGTCCCAAAAAGAAAGGACTGGGAAAAGCAGATGATAAGAAAGAGGTTAAAACTGGAAATGAAGGAGCAAAGAAGGAAAGTGACAAAAACTTGGGTAAGTTGGAATTGTGGAAGTGAATTCAAGGAAGAGACACTACCTTGTAGGAGGCAGTCTGGCCCAGCAGCTGTAGCAGTTAACATGGGTTCTTACTGGAGAACGGGATATTTCTTCCTTCCACAAAACAAACCCAGAGAGCTTGCAGTCACTGACAGTTAGCTATCAGGAAAGGAAACACAAAACTTTTTCATCATTTACAAATGTAACTGATATTTTCTCGTAGAAGGATTTGGGAAGATAGACTTAAAACCCAGCATTTGGCTAATTAGATTAAATGAACTCACATACCTGGTTTTGCCTCTGGTGAATAGTTCTCATTACTAATTCAGGTGCTGAGAGACCTGAGTCAGATGTGATTATTATCAGCCCAGGCAGCTTGCATTTGTGTGCACTTCTGTCATAAAGTAGAAATGGCAGAACAAAACCAACAGCTATGGCAAAGCCTAACTGATAAATTTACATAACTGAATGTGCATAATCATATTTTGAAATAATAAAGCCTTACTTTTTTTTTTATTCTTCAGGTACACAAAGATGAAGACAGCAACCAACATCTACATTTTCAACCTGGCTATGGCAGATGCGCTTGTTACCACGACTATGCCTTTCCAAAGCACCGAGTACCTGATGAACTCGTGGCCCTTTGGTGATGTGCTGTGTAAAATAGTTATTTCAATTGACTATTATAATATGTTTACCAGCATATTTACACTGACCATGATGAGCGTTGATCGATACATTGCTGTGTGTCACCCTGTGAAGGCTCTGGACTTCCGTACGCCTCTCAAGGCAAAGATAATCAACATCTGTATCTGGCTATTGTCCTCATCTGTTGGTATATCTGCAATAGTTCTTGGAGGAACCAAAGTCAGAGAAGGTGAGTGTGCGCATTCAAAATTCAGTCTTTTTGTTCCTCAGATGACATAAAATGTACTTTTGAATACTGATTAAACTTGTTTGATTCCTTCTTCAAAAAGTACATCTAAATTTCTGACATTTTGAAATATATTTTAGAACATTACAGTATGACATAGAAATTGTTTAAGCTCAGATGCTCTGGGCAACTAAAAGAACAAAATGCACTTTGAAGCATTGTCTGTGCTAGAATGAGACCATCAAAAACTGCTAGCAGACAGCGGGGGAAAATAATCAGGACTTTGATCACAGTAGACACAGATCAAAGATCAGTTTAGGCTGAAACTTGAAATGTGGATTTAAGGAACTTTTTGTAGGTGGTGTGAGAGTAGTTCTGAACACATTCCAAGAGCAGAAACTAGATTGCTTGTCATTAGTATTAATATTAGAACTATCATTAGTATTAAGACTTGGGAGCTTACTGTCTACAGCCATTTCACACAACTTGAAGGCATGGTGAAGAAAGGAAAAGTCAGTAGCTGGAGAGAGAAAATCCAGCTAAATTATATATAACAGTATCTCAAATTCTTGTTTAGAAAGTGATGGGGATGTACATAGAGACTTGAAGAGCTGAGAATAAGGATCAGCAGAGGAACTGGGAATACAGACCATGGTAGGGAAGCAACTGCAAGAACAAGAGCTCCATGAGATCTGTATGCAGGCCACCTGTAGGGTCTGCTTGGAATTTATAATCCATGAAGGACTGTGGATTTAGCCCCTAAAACTGGTGTCTCATTAACAAAACTGCCCTGCTACGGGGTTAATCTTATTTTGAAATCTTCCTTGAGAAGGAAAAGGGAGAAGCATTCTCACATAGATATACTTCATACCCACAGTCATGACTGCAGTGCAGGAGCACCTCAATGTCCTCAAAAGGCTTGAGGCCTCTAATGATGTCCTTGGGTTGGGGCCATCCTGTTGATGGCTCAATAAAATACAAGACGTGCATATTTATTTGGTTGTAGTCTGATGTAAGATGTAAAATCCTTTAAAAAGTGATCAATAATTTCTTGCATTAGCAACCTTTTCTCAGAAAGGTTGCACTGTTCCCAAGAGGAACGGTTAACTTTACCTAAGGACACTGTTTTATGTGGTAGAGACAATAAATGCTGTGTGTTAAATGGTTTGGCATAAATCAATGCAAACAAAACATACCAGTAACAGCTGCTCAGGGGCCAAATGGTTTGGCTGAAGATGTACAGATTTTGTTCTTGCTGTTGGTTTTCTGGTGAGTAGGTGACAAGAGAGTCCTCTGGACACTCTTCTTTCAGCCCGTTGGGGGTTCAAGTGTCCTGGTCTGCAGTGCTGTAACTCTTCTCGGCACAGTTTTGGTAGGACCTATAAAAAATGTCTTATCAGTGGATCTGAGGAGGCAGTTTCCTCTGGGAAGGGGTTTCCATGAATAGCTGGATGTGGTCTGGAACAGTCATCCCTCACTTCTAGCCAGAACTGCACATCTGGATGCAGCTTTACTAGTCTAGATATTGTCTAGTCTAGCTGGGTTGTGAGCTGCTACAAATAACAGCAATAATCACTGTGAAAACATCTTTAAAGATGATTGTTGACATTTCTAGAATAAAATTAGGTAAAAGCAACTACACTTAAGAAAACCTAGATCACAAAGGATTTAGAGAAGTTGACTGTCAAGATTCAGTTACATCATACTTGTGCTGTCAGCTTAGCATCATCCATCAGGCTTGGAAGATATGTCAGTTCACTTTTCAACCTTCAGAATCATTCACTGGTTGTTAAGACAATTAAAATAAAACCTCAAAATATTTAGCTTTGATTACAACTTTTTTTTTTTATTATTATTATTTGAATGTTTTAGTATTCAATATCACCCAGTAACAGCTTTCTGATGTCTAACTGTGGAGATGTCTGTATGATACCATAATAGTAACTGCCCCTTCAAGTTGTTTTTCAAAAGAAATTCTCTGCAACATCATCTTGATTTGTGAAGCATTTCAATAGCAGGGAAATAGGGCTTGATGGAATTCTTCTGACTAGTTCTGCTGGAGACATATGAAAAAGTGATGTGCAAGAGTATCTTGAATTATTCCACTCTGATTCAATAAGAGCCATATATAATAATTTGTAGAGGAATGACAAAGTTGATAGGGAAAATGAAACTAATCCAAAGAGTAATGCAGTGCTCAAGAGAATAAAATCTAAGCTACAATTCAGAGTAAAAAATCCATGTGTTACCTTGACTTGTCTTCAGTAGAGTTTAACTGCCAATAGTAGTTGTAAATGTACCCCTTCTCTTGCCTTGCTATTTATCTTTTTTCTTGGGTTTCCATATGGTTTATATGCTGGAAGGCTCCAATGAGGTCAGCAAATGAAACCTCAAATATTTCATTCCTTAGCAGCCTCCTGTCAGGTGGAATATTTCTGGGACATAAAATCAAGTGACAGCCTGTGACTCTGAATCCTGGCATGGGCAACCAGTGAGGGAGTGGGCTGGTGTCAGCGGCTCAGGTCCTGCAGTCTCTGCACAGGCTGAATTTTCAATGACGTGATCTGCAAAAAGAGCAGCTTCCGTTTGACTCTGTGCACACATATTTTATTTGCTTCTATTTAACAGAAAAAAGAAGTTGTTGCCAGGAAATACGTTGGTTTGGTTTTGGTTTTTGGTTTTTTTTTCTGAGTGCAAGCAATTAACGTGAATTCCATTTACACTGAAGAAGGCATGTGGGAAAAGATTATTACACAATTATCATATAGTGACAAAATCTTCCTACGATCAAAACCTCATTTGGCTCCCACCACTCATATCAAAAAACTGTCTCTGCTCAGAAACAAAAGCATATGTAGTTTGATAATAATTTTGAGATTTTCCCTCCATTGAACATGGTACTCAATCTGGCTTTAAATCTCAGTGAAATTCAAATGGAAACATCTCTAAAAAATATATTTTTGTGCTCTGCTTTTTTAGATCATCCCAGGGGAAACAAATTTTATACAATGTTATGCATTAAAAAAAAATATATCCTGTCTTACTAAGTAATTTCTAGAGGCAGCTGCATAAACAGGATTTTAATTGTAGTCAAAAGCTTTCCTTGATTTAATGATAATTCCATTTATTAGTACCACATTACACGCTAATCACTTTTCCTAGCTCATTCTATGAAAATGATATTACTTAGAATATCTAATAATAAAGCAATTTTCTTCTTGCTGCTTTCTTTCCTAGATACTGCCAGCACTGAATGCTCCTTGCAGTTCCCAGACAGAGATTACGTCTGGTGGGACATCTTCATGAAAATCTGTGTCTTTGTCTTTGCATTTGTTATTCCCGTTCTCATCATAATCGTTTGCTATACCCTGATGATTCTGCGCCTTAAAAGCGTACGGCTTCTCTCGGGGTCTCGAGAGAAAGATCGAAACCTGCGCCGCATCACCAGGTTGGTTCTCGTGGTTGTGGCAGTGTTTATTATCTGTTGGACTCCCATTCACATTTTTGTGCTGGTTGAAGCGTTAGGGGACGTGTCCCACAGCACTGCTGCTATATCCAGCTATTACTTCTGTATTGCTCTGGGTTACACCAACAGCAGCCTCAATCCAATCCTCTACGCTTTTCTGGATGAAAACTTCAAGAGGTGTTTCAAGGACTTCTGCTTTCCTTTTAAGATGAGGATGGACAGGCAGAGCACCAGCAGAGTCAGAAACGCTGTGCAAGACCCGGCTTATATGAGGGAAGCAGATGGGACCAACAAACCTGTATGACTAGTCGTGGAAATGTCATCTTACTGTCCTCAAGAGAGAGAAGAGTCCAACGACCTAGGACTGACGCAGATTACCAGTGCAGTTTGAACTGGATGCATCCAGACAAACATTTCTGGAATATTTCAGAAATCCTAATAAAGCAAGTTTATTATCAACAAACAAGAGCATCCTGGAAAGAAGATCAAATGAAAAGGACCCAGCTGATGGTCAGCTGTTGGCACCACACTTGCTGTACCTCAGCAGGTACGAATAGACATTTTTGAGGAGATGGGAGATAGCGTTGTACCAGCTGATTCAGGATAAGGAAAGTTTTGGCTTTTCTCTTTACAATACATAAGGTTTATTAAGGAACATTTGATCATAACACTGAGTTATGCCAGAAACTTTTGCCCCAGCAGCAGTTTGCATCTGAACTATGTAGTCTGACAACTTGATTTGTCGTACTCTTTTACGGTGAAGAGTGTTGTTTAGGTTTCTGCAGAACAATGCCAGAGCTACGATCAATATTGTCCTCAACTAATCTATCTGTGACATTTGTCTGTGCTGTGGAAATCCAGTTTAAGCATGAGCTGCCTACACACCAAAGTGACTTTATTGTGTCTGTGGATGGTAAAGCATCTTTGCATTTAAAAATACTGGGATTTAAGGCGACTTGTTGGTATATTTTTAGCACGTGTTTAGTCACCCGTGTGTGATGTTTTCTATATGTGATTTCACAAGATGATTGTATATTTATTGGTTGTGAATAATATGATGTGCGTTTTCAGAGTGCATTTGGAACACGAGGCTAGAAAACTTCAAATACATCACTTGTTAACAAAGCTGATGAAGAACAGTGCCACATTCCTTATGTGGGGGAGATAATCACGTTCCATTTTCAGTAAAGGGGACAAATGGACGTACTTAAAAATAGTGCTGTACTTGTTTTCCTGGACACTTTGTAAACAGACTAAAATAAATATTTGACAAATTAGAAACTAGTGAATTAGCAGGTGGATTAAATGGGTTGATACAGGGGAGATGAAGATAAATATCCCAGATGCTTTAATGGCACTTGGTTGAGAAAGTTTTCATTTTATGGATAATGATACAGTTTGTTTGATACAGTCCTATGAATTCAGTAAGTTCCTCTGTTTTCCTGTAAGATGGAGATGCCAAGGCAGAGCTACACAAATTACTGGCTTGTTGAAGGTAAGTTTACAGTAAGACTGAGCTCACTTTCAGTCTGTAATTTTGTCATGGGTTGAGCCCACCCAGCTGGCAACAAAGCACCGCACAGCCACTTGCTCCTTCCTGCCCTCCTCTGGGTAGGGATGGGGATGAGAAAATAGAGCAACAAGGCTTGAGAGTTGAGACAAAGGACGGGGAGGGGGCTCACTCACCAGTTAAAGTTATGGGCAGAAGACAGACTCAACTTGGTGAAACAGAATCAATTTAATTTAAACAAACCCCCCATGAATTGACCGATTGAATCAGAGTAGGACAGTGATAAATACAGACGGATCTTAAATACACCTTCCCCCCACCCCTCCTTTCTTCCTGGGTCCAGCTCTGCTATCTCCTTTCTGCCAGTGATACAGAGGGGCAGAGAATGGGGGTTGTGGTTGGTCTCAGTCGGTTCCATGTTGTTCCTGCTGCTCCTGAGGGGGAAAACTCCTCACAGTCCTCCCCTGAAAGTCCCTCCCACTGGAAACACACCTCCACAAACTGCTCCTACTCCAGTTTCTGGCTGGAGCTAAACCACAACACTTCCATATCATAGTAAGAAGAAAATAGGAGGGCCTACCAATTTTTCTGTGCTATAGAAATAATAGGCTTGAAAAGTGATATAAAAATGTATTTTAAAGATTTATTTCTTTCACGTAATATTAACAACCAAATTAGTTGGATGCAGCAGAAAGGAGTCTTGGAGGTTTTCTTGTCAAATTAGGCAGCTTACCACACTTCACTGAACAACAAAGGAAAGTTGGCCAAGAGGTTTTTTTTTAAAGCTGAGGAAAATATATAAAAAAATAATACTATGTTTTTGCTCACAGAATCTGCTTCTAGATGATTAAATTCTCATATTTTGTTCAGCATCTCTCAGACTGGAATAACTAACAGGCAGAAACAATTATTCTCACAGAAACTTGCATGCATGGTGACTTTGGAAACCTGTATTTAAGCCTTGTAAAGCATCTCTCTCACTTGTAACTCCAGACTTATGACTTGTCTTCGCTCTTGTGTAGCCACCTTTCTCCAGGAGGCAGCAAGAGGTGGAGGAAGGGGTGAGAGTCTTGTTGTAGTGCTGGGTTGCAGATAAGGCAACAGGAACAGGCTGTCCCATGGGTTCTGGAGGAAGACAGCCTGGGGCAGACGTGCAGGCAGCCTGGGAATCAGCCAGTCTCGTGTCTCTTCCGTTTGGAAGGTTCCAAAATTCTAGTATTGCAAAAGTACGGTACATGGACAGCTGATCTGCTTGTAGGGTTAGTTTCCAGTCAACTAGTGTGGATATTAGCGTGTCACCTTCTGTGTTCATGGCTTCTCATTTAGAAATCTATTATGCAGGAACATATTGGGTGGTCTGGTTCAGTGCTTTTGTCTCTGCTTTGGAGAGCAGAGCAAAGGAGCTTTTACCAAGTTACTCAAGTTTGCAGATCAAGTATCTTGTCTGAAATCTCAGACTTCTGCAGCGTAGAGGTACCAGCTGAGCTGGAGAGGAGGACTCTTTCAGTCTCATCTCTCTCTCCACTGTAAGTTTAACTACCCGTAACAATTAAATACTCTACAGCTGCATCAGACAACCCCTGTAGCTGATTCTGTGTACTTTCTAATGCAGATTGCGAAAGAAACATTAGGTGTAAAAAATAACTAGAAATCCCATTCAAATCTCTCTATTCCTGGGGATTTAACTCAGGCTGCACTTGTTTGTGTATTAGAATTGCACCACAAGGAATAATAGTGGGGTTTCTTTTTTTTTTTTTTTATTCAGTTGGGGGAAAAAACCCAGTGAAATCCACATGTGTCAAATGTCCTTCATTTTCTTTACTGCTAGATATCTTCTACACATTCAAAGTGTCTTTGTGTAAGGAGAAGGAAAAGAAAAACAAAGAGAAAAGCTTGTGATATGCATTGCACACTGTCACAGAATTAAGAGAAGTATCTGTGCAATAGTTAGGGTGTTTCAGGGAAAATATATGACTCTTAAGTGTCCTGGGGGAAGAATGATGTCACACAAACATCACAATTACTTACCTTCCTTATACTCAGTATTATTAATGTTTTCATAGGAAATCTAAGGATGGATAAGGATTTTTTTTTCAGTTGTTCTGGGCTATTGATTTCAAACTGTTGGCACTGAGTAATGTTGCTCTCTGATAAGGCTTGGTTACTCATTGCACACACTGATGAAAGGCTCAGTGGACACAAAAATGACCATTGATTAGAATACCCTTCATGATGAGAGTTTTGGAATGAGCTTTCTTCCCCCTTCAAACATAACCAAGGTCAAAATCTGCCAGTGAGAAACACATTTGCAGATTGCTGTGAGATTACCAACTCTTTATGACTTTGTAAAGTGTCTTGAGGCTTGGTTTGATAGGAACAGTTCACACACCCTGGGTGTGTTCAGCCTTACAGGAACCCTCTGAGGTATAAAATGAATCATCCCTTTAATAAAGGGAGGAAAGAAATGGAAATTTGCAGCTTAGCAGGGAAGGATTTGGTAGATGGGGAAAGCTGCCTTGTTTACTAATACAGCTGATCTGAAAATGGAATTCCTTTCAGAAAAGCATTAGGATGAATGGAGGAGAATAAAAAGAGGATAGGATAACAGAGTCTTTTTTTCTTCTTTTCTGGATAGCGTATTGCTGATGGTTCCAGCCCCTGAGGAGGATGCAGCAGGTCATGAGTAGATGTTCTTGGAGCAGGGAGGAAATAGTTCAGGAGCTAATAGTTGCTCAAGGAGCTGAAGTGGCATCCTGAAAAGCTTTCTGCTTGTGGCCTATGGTCACAGGCATGTTAGTTGTCTCACAAGCAGAACTTAGGTCAGTAGCTTTAATGTTAAAATTTGTGGCTCTTGGAAAGAGGAAGGTAAGGCAAATGGCAAATGATCTCACCAGAGCAACAGTCCAATTTGACATGGTGAATCCTACAAACTTTTGTGGCTTTTTGATTGCATCTTTTCCCGCTCAGCATTCTTCATTGTCCTCAGTGGAGATAGAAACACTTGTGGAGCAAGTGTAAGGTGAATTCCCTCAGAAGATATGCAAAACTGGGCAGATAAAGAAGGCCTTCTACTGTGAGCTATAGCCAGAAATTTCCAACTTAGTAAACAAGGTAACTGGGATGCTTTAGATATTCCTGCAAATTGCCATAAACATTTTTCCCCTTGTCAGCTAACCTCTTCCCTTCCTCCTCACTCAGCAGATACCTTTTTTCTGTTGGTTTCCACTCCACATATAACAGCTGTATGCAGTGAAGACATTGCATTGCACATGCTCACGTGCTACACTTGCTTTTCGAGTGAGAGAAATGCTCTCTTGCTGATTTTCAATTCTCTGGTTGACAACTTGTCAGAAACTTTCTGCAGTGAACACTAGCTTATTCCTAATTATGACAGCTGACAGAAAGAGTTCTTGCCCATGCTTTCATTCCTGTAAACAGGGAACAAAGCTCATTACATCCCAGTAATTAGCATAGACTGATGCCCTCGGATGCAACCTTTAGAGCTTATCACTAGGAAGTACTGTTTTGTCAAAACTGAAATGCTTCATGTATCTTTGTGCTCTGACAAAACTTTCCACGGGGGGATTTCTTAGGGAAGGGTGTAATTTTTAGCAAAAACACAACAACCTCTTGAAGGGCTGCAGTTCATGTGCTCTGTGCTTACTGGGGATACAGGAAACAGAGTTTGTTATGGCCCAGAAGGGGTGTTCAGGGACTGTAGCATGAATCCTCCATGTCCTAGTGGCTTCACCCCTGGACTAAATGAAATCTTCCAGCAGTCACTTTCCAGTTGTGCAGATCTCTCTTCTGGAGAGATGCGAGACCCAGGAATGGCTCATGCCACAGGAGAGGTGACCTGCGTGAGGAGCTTCAGACAAGCTGCATTATCTCAATGGGCTGTGAGGGCAGGACACTCAGCCTTTTAGCTGGGCTCCTTGGAAAGTGCGTCCTACCCAGGCAGTGTCAGAGCTGCTGCATTAGACCCAGAGACCTGAGGCCACATCTGGCATGGAGCAGGAGAGAGGCTGTGACACTGCACTCCAAAGAAGGGGGATACAGCTCTGGTGGAGGAGCAAGACAGGAGCCAGCCGCACTGGTGTCTCACCAAGTGTGGGAGGCTTGTCAGGTCTGTATGTGAAGATTTTTCTCTCTCTCCCTTGAGTATTTTCAAGTGGTCTCAGTTTTGTTACTAGAAATTGAATTCTCATTTTTTCAGGCAGCCTGAGCACCTGCTTTCAGCTGAAAGAAGAGTTATCCTCTTTTTATAGTCCTTTATTTCCTTACTCTCTGCTTTGTTAGTAAGAGTTCATGGAGACGATGCTTGGACTGATCTGAGGTTTGGTCATGTTTTGGGGTATCATTATGCTGAAGCACAGGGTGTTGGGCATAAATGACTGTGCAGATGCTGGCTCTGTTCCACACGATACTGTTCATTTGCTTTCAACAAGTGAAGGGAAATAGTGTCCATGAGAAACCTACATTGGTGGGAAAAGCTATTGGTATATTTGGGGCACTTGTCAAAGAAAAGCTGGTAGTGTTTTGTCACTTACAAAGCTTGTAGTCTAGCTCTTCAATTAGCAGCTCCAAAAGAGGAAAGATGTTCCTGCAGGTTATCATGAACCTGCCTTTGGCAAACTGGAGCTTGCTCCCAGACACTGTCACAGATGCTTCTTGGAAGATCAAAGAAATCAGGTGGGCAAAATTTGCAAGGTAATTGCAAACATGATTAGTTGGGAAACACGGAGGCAGCTGACTCCCTGAAGGAGCTGGCTGCTAGGATGTTTTAAAAATAACACTGGAGGTGTACTTGCATTTTCAGATACCTTTACAAAGATGGTCTCTAGGTTTGAAGTAACTTTGCAGCTATAATGGCACCAGCTCTTCTTAACTGAAGAAACCATCTTGCTATAGGACTGTGATGAGCAGGTTGGACCAGGAGTCCTCTACCTGGGGTATGTGGCTGCAGACAGAACCAGTTGGAAGTGCAAACCAAGAACCAATATGAGACATGTAGAGACTAGACTGTGAAAAAGCCTGCTCGTGACACGTGCCCTGTTTCTGCACATGCCACATGCCCTGTTTCTACACACGACAGTCTGGCACGACTGAGGTGCTGCAGTGATGGGGTGGAGGTAAGCAGGTTCTGACAGATCTGGCGATATAAAATCTGATTTTTAAGTAACCCAATTAGCACTAGAAGTGAGTGTGAGGATGTAGCTAGCCTATGATGGGATAAAAAGTGGTGAATAGTATGCTTGCATAACCTTAATTCTGCCCAGAAGATTTATGGAGCATGAATTTCCTGAGTAGAACACATTGTGGTTCAAAACCATTTGAAATAAAACAGAAATTCTGTTTTGTAATTCATGCTTGGCACTGAAATGGTACTTGAAAATAACAGAACAACTTAGGCACTTTTGGTAATTGAGATAAATATCATTTTATTCCTTTTAAAAATTACTGAAATCAAATGACAGTGTGTTTATCATGCAGGTTAACTACCTTGATATTTGTTTAAAATGCAGCAAAATGCACATCTCCTTGAGGGCTCCTTCTGGTGTTTGTTTTTTTCTCAAATGCTGATTAGTTGTTTATTTTGCCATACTATATTATTATTCTTATTATTATTTATTACAGAGCTTCAAAAGTGAATTTTTTTTTTCTTTACTCCTTTGGGGTTGTTTGTGCCACATGTTGTAGGTACATGCAGCAGTTCATATAGGGCCATACTTGTAACCTTGGACTTTTCCAAGCACTGAAGTGCACGTAGATATATTTTTGGGTAACTCTGAAGTCTTCTGTACCCATGTTATGAACCTTCAGTCATTAGTTTTATGTCATTTCTCACCCCGTATGAAAAGTAAGCCATGTATATGAGATTTTTGAGATAAAAATCAGAAGGTAGCCATTAGAAATTGTTCACAGCTTTTTAGCAAAACCTTTCTTAAGACTGAGGGTTCTATAACAAGTCTTGTACTCCTTACCTCACCATCAAGATGGGTAGATGCAAATGTGGAGGTAGATATGGGTAAGCTGACAAAGATTATATGGTTTAGACACAAGAGAACTGAACATTGTAGAAACACTTGTATTTGCAGCTGAACACCTTATTTTCATTAAAAAATTATTCTCCCTAAGCTCTGTAGACTCTACTTTGACATAAGAATGTAGAGATAAATGCTTGTTAAAAATGAGACTGGCACTATTTTAAACCAGAATACAATTCTCACACTTCTAATAAGCAGTTTGCAAGTATCTCGTACAGAAACTACTCTGCTTTCATACTCTTCTTTGCCTAAGTTAGGTCCTTAACTCAGATTGACTCAGCTTGCCTGGGTAGTTATTTGCTTTTGTTGTGCTCACGATTATTTTGTGGATATACTTTTAGAGTAGAATTTCAACTTTTATTATAGATGAGATGGAGAGAAATCAAGTTGGACTTCTTGTTGCTGGTTATCTATAGGGCTAAAAAGCAGAGGAATATTACTTGTAGATTAACCACATTGACATGGGAAATATTGTGTCAGTGAACACGGAGTGGCACAGAACTGACTCTCCTATCAGTCTGCAGAAAGATATCTGTAATTTAAGGTTATACAAACAAATTTCCCAGTTGGTTTTCTAATCAGCTGTTGCCTGAGAATTTCCTTTAAGAAAGGGCTTAATGGGACAATGAAAGCTTTAAACTTGTTCTCCTGTGCTTGTCCTGGGTTTGGTTCAGGTTCATTATCACCAGCAGCTGCTGGCCCAGGCAGCTGGGAGAGGCCACAGCTGGGATAAACAACCCAACCAGGCACCGGACAGTTGATACCATGCTGACATCCTGCCCCTATATAGAGGGAGGGCTGGCAAGAGCTGGGGGCTCTTGTTTTCAGCTTGTTCTAGCATGTGACTTAAGCTTGCGTTCAGAGCAGGGAAAGCAGCATAGGTGCAGCTAGCACCTCATGGTTTCTATCACTCACTTTGTCTATCATTTCATGATAGTGGTGTTTCATTCTTTTTGTGTTGTTTTACTAAACTGTCTTTATCTTAACCCCCGGGGTCTCACCTCTTTCTTTCTCCTGTCCCACGGGAGGGGGTGTGGAGGGGGGGAAACAGGCTGAGTGGTGTTTACCTGCCGGCAGAGGCTAAACCACGATAATATTTTGCAAGAGAAATGGGTGATGCGTTCATCATCATTTCCTTGAGGTGAGACTGGGACCTATTCACTAAGGTTCATTGGAGTCTATTTAGACTCCCTGGCTCAGGGTTCCTCAAGAGGCTGCAGAAGCAGAGCCCCTCTCACCCATCCATGGGAGAATCTGCCTCCTTTGGCTACAAGAGCAATACAAGGAGACTGAGCTCCTAAGGGCAGCATTAGCCCCGGCTGGCTTGTGTACACAGCGGGGCGGTGAGGGGCAGAGCTACTGTCTCCAGAGAGGATGCGAAGCTACAGTTGCAAGGCTATCTGCTGCTCCTGCCTAAAGGAAATGATTAAGTGCAAGCTGTCAGAGCCAGTATTGCAGGAGAACTTCTCATGTCTCGAGGAGTTATGCAGGTTGCCTAGGCAATTGTCAATTATTATTATGTATGTAAGAACAGCTGGCACTTGAATGAAAAAAAATATTTAGTTTTAAACTATGTGGTTCCTTTTATTAATACCAAGAAATGAAGGGTGAGAAGTCCTTAGGAAAAACAAACAAAATAAAAACACACGAGGAGAAAGAAATCCTGAGCATACACTTCCTGGCCAGGTGGTTTAGCAATATGTTTCTGTGGTCTTTGTAATGAAGATGATGAGGTGCGAATGGCAAGGCAAGGAAATCCTCCTCTCTTGAGGACAAAGTAGATCAGAGTACCAGATCATTCTGACAACTTCTTGCTGCCAGCTGGTTCAAAGACTGGGATTTAACTTCTAGGGCTAATCCATGCTGCTGCATGTGTGTTATGGGAGGGACGTGATTAAGAGGCCTTTGATAGGAGTGCTAATGGTTTATTGATCCCTAGCAGTGATGGTTTTGGTACTACAGTGACCGTGTTGCTGCAGTCCCTCTTCACACCTAATACAGCACAATGCAGCCTGGGAAACTGGACTTCCAGCAAGTTTAGAAATTTGTCTCAGTAAAATCAAGTATCTGAGTGCTGTAAATTTTGCTGGGAGGAAGTATTAGTATTTTTTCTTAGTTTAACATTTGCAGGTCTAGCTTCTGTTGTAATAAAATATTTTCATGTGCCAGTGTGGATATAAATAAGCACACACTGCCTGCAGGAAGAAGAAAAAAAAAAAAAGTTCTGAACAGTTGTCATTTTATTCATACAGTATTCAAATATGGAGAGAAAAAGAAAATTACATAGGAAGAAAAGAAAAATACATATGTAAACAAGATTTATCTTTTTTTCCAAGCTCACATATCAAAATGAAACAATTATTTATGTGAACATTTCCTACAGCTAAGTAGAAATCATTAGCAAAATGTAGACTGGAAAACAACTGCCTAAGCAGCTAATTTGAGGAAAGTTATAGGGTTATAATGAGTGACTCATGCTACTGAGTGATGTGGTGATCATGCAAAAACCAGTATAGCTCTTGCTGGCAATGTGCAAAAGACAGTGTAGCCTGATAGCACTCAAAGTAACTCTTCTTGCTTCAGCACTGGTGGAGTTTCCGCTGAGGACTGTGTCTGATCATGGACAAAGATGTGAGCCAGCTGGAGCAAGTCTGGGGAATAGTCATAGGCAGAAGTTATACAAAAAGAAAATTATTGAATTAATTTGCTTTGTTCACGTTAGGGAAGAAACACTGAGCAATGTAGAAGTTATTTGTGAAAGGCCATGTCCAAGAGAAAAAGAAAAATTAAATGTGAACTTTGTAACGGTAAAAGGAGTTTGCGAGCTGTGGTGGGACGTCTGGGGAGGGCATGGAGCCCTCACCACTGGACTTCTTTAAGAACAAGCTTTTGGAGAGCAGTAACCTACATACTCCTGCCTCACAGTGGTCAGCTGAAGTCCCTTCCAGCTTTTTATGCAAAGGTTTCTAGCCAGAAGACTGCATTTTAAGGCATTATGCAGCATTACAACTTTTAAGCTAGTTAGCTTCATACTGAATTTAACGGTGAGGTCAGAGAGTACCCTTAGTTGTTAAAAATAGGAGTGTATTAGAGTTATATTGAACTCCATGATGAAATTACTTAATTCTGCTTTAATAAGTATGAAGTACTATGCATTGTGCTTATGTGGGATAAGAAATGGGTTAAGCAGCACGAGATTACAATAAAGGGTGAAACTGCAATGTCTGGCAGTGATGCCCTCTGCTCTGCTGGCTGCCTGTTCTCAACAAATGAAGTAAATTTCACTGGTGTTAACTTTTATTTTTATGCTAACTTGGAAAATTTCCTCTCAACTCACATTGGAGTGACTCATTTGTCAGTATACGTGCTGTGTGTTCAAACCTTTTGATGTACAGCAGCACTGTTTGTTACTTTACTTGCAAGTCAGTCTGATTCTGATCTCGGATCAAGTGCTGTAAATTTTAGTTGTAGCCTTTAAGAGGGCAGTTGGATTTTGAGTATTAAATGGCCTTATTAAAATACTCCTATCAAAAGAAAGTAAATGGAAAAGAAGGTAACGTTTTCTGAGAGTAGAACATCTCATTATAGGAAAATGGCTGTGCCCCACCTAATTTTAACCATCAACACAGACACACATATTTGCCAGGATTGCCATCTTCATAAACCCAAAACCTCTGGTTTTGAATCACTGAATTACTTTATTAGTTAACAATCGTCTTTTATTTGTTAATTTGAGGAGTAGCTGTTGCTAAATTTGTTATCTGGGAAAAGGAAAATCATAAGTCAAATATACCTTAAGATTTTTGCAATGATTTCTTCACTTTCTGGGAGTTTGCCTTGCATAAAGAATACTGAGTCTGACTTGAGATTTTCCATGTGTTATTAAAATTCTTTCTGGCTTAATTCAGGCAAGCCCAGAGAATAAACTGGAAGATAACACTAAGAAAGCAACCTTTAAAATTCACTACCTATATTACAGTGGGTATCTACAGGGATTTGGTTTTTTGAAGAACTAAGACAGTCTTAATTTGGTTTTGCTTAATGCACTTGGAAAATTAATTGTGCCATACCATATTGATGCCATTTTAATTTTGAGGGTATTTTTGTCCGCTCAGAGATTTAATTCTGTTTAATAAATGTATTTAAATTTGGAGCTAATTTATTTGATCCAAATTCAATTTCCTTAGTTGTAATATGTAGTCCATCTCTTTTCAAGCTGACTACAGAAAGTCAGCAAGGGTTTCTGAAGAAATTGCTAAGTATAATGCATCTTCATACATGCTACTGGATGACTTTGGATAAGCTTTGTTATCCCTGGTACCTACTGTGCTATTTGTGAACTGCAGTTTGTCAGCTTTCATCCTTGTGTCTCGTATGAAAGGGGTTAAAGGAAAAGGACCTTATGACTGCTCTCTATCCCATTCCCCGTCGTGTAGACCAGGAACAGAGAGACTCAGCAATACTCCCTCAGCACCTCTGACTGGGCTAACAAAACATCATGTTATTTATGATGTTCACTTCTAAGCTTATTTAGTATGGATAGTTTAATAAAACAATATTATGCTTACTCAGCAAAGTAAGTTTTTCATGGGGGGGGGGGAACTGTTCTGTTGTAAGTGTTCTGTTGTAAGCATGCAAAAAGATTTCCACTGCTTTTTATCACTTTTGGCTATAATCTTAAACCAGATTCTAGGAGGGCTAAAAATTGTCCACTGTAGTAGACCTATTTCTTGGGTAATTTATATTCTTGTTAAGTCTAGGTCTGGCAAATCACTTGATTTAAGTTAGAGTTAATTTCAAGGTATTTATATACTAAAGCAAGGGGAGTTTATTGCAAAACACCACTTTGTTTAGATCAAAACTGTTTGTGGACAAGGATTTTTCATATTGACACTTCCTCTTTTTGGAGCTGTGAAATTACTCTTACATTTGATTTCAGATTTATTTAAATGAAATAAAGTTGGAAATCAAATGGCTTTTCACAGGCCTTGGTTCACCTTTCCCAACTTTGTGTTTAAATACTACTTTTCTAATCTAAATTACACTTCTAGGCTCCTTCAGTAACCGGTGGAGTAGATCTTCAGGGAATAATCTATCCTATCACACAACCAGTATCTGAGAACAGTGGCATAAATCAGCATCTCAAGCATGTGTTTCTGAAAGCAATCTATCTTTTTATATGGTTAAAAATAAAGGAGCTGAGTGTCTCTAGCTATTTCTAACATGTAGGAAAAAAAAGCAGAACACCTTCCCACAGGAACATCCTCAACCAAACCCAAGGTGAAACATTTTATTTAGATAATTTCAAATGTGAGGGAAAACTAGTGGAAATATTTTAAAGTATCTAAATAGCATAGATGATTTAATCAATTTTAATGATTTGTGATAGATTTTTTTTTTTTCAGGATCAGATTGTTTCTCTTAATATGGGACAGGAAGATCTTCCCCATCTGGTTCTATGTCTGCATTAGCAAATGGTGTGGCTCAGTACAAGTGCCCTTTTTTTGGTACATAAATCTCTAAAGTCACCCAAAATAAAGTCCACTTCATTAGGCCACTTTTTTTCTTTCTCTCTTTCTCTCTTTCTCTCTTTCTCTCTTTCTCTCTTTCTCTCTTTCTCTCTTTCTCTCTTTCTCTCT
>JANIJG010016828.1:0-23645 GCA_024611175.1 Megaceryle torquata
TTATTTCTAGTTAAAATTCCTAAGTCTCTAAAGAACATTAAATAGTAGAATATATTAATTACAATGAAACTTACTTGGGAGGAAAATGCTTAGTAGCAGATTATTCATCATGCAATTCAGCTAGGCAGCTGTTCATTTTGACAACAGATGTTCATTTTTTCCAATCCTGCTAATCTTGCAAGTAATTTTTCCCCAAAGTCCAATGACAGAATCTGTAAGATCCACAGTTAATTCTGAAAGGCATATAAGGGTTGAAGGACTTCCTGGTGTTTGATTAGATAGGAAGAGTAACAAACAGGAAATACACTGTTGTAGAGTGAAATGTTTTCCTATCACATACTTTGATGTGGAAAATCCCTCCAAGAGAGTTACTTATGTTTACATTTTCTTAAAAAATAAGCAACAGTGAAAAAAACATTAAACACTCATCTCAAGCAGGCTTAAAAATAAAAAAAAAATGCATTCAACAATATTTTTTTCTACAATGTTTATAAATTGTTTTTAAAATTATCACAGGAGATGCTCAGTTGCACATCATGCAAATATTTAATTAATAGAAAGACAATTGGGTGATTACAGAAACAGCTTTACTCAAGAAGGCTTTTGATCCTATCTTTAGTCAGCAGACAAATCAAAGTACCTGTACATATCCTGATGATCTCTCAGTCACACAGGACTGATAGAGTAATTCAGCATGGTTGATTATGCAAATTACACAAAATAAATATATTCCATATAGAGATACTGTTCTATAAAAAGTCTACATTGAACTGAACCTTTAATAAAACCTTAGCTTTAAAAACTATTTATATTTAAACTATATATATTTTGACAATACTACTAATAGTAATAGTAATAATGAGTACATCAAGGCTTTTCCACAATTCTGCTTTTCTTTTCTTCTGCCTTTCTTTTCCCTGATAATACTTTTTTAGAACTACAGATATTTTCTTTGTTTGGGAAATATGCTGACTCTTTCTGTCCTGATTTTGCCATTATGCAGCTTCTATGAATTTATCAAATCCCCAGGCTGAGCTGCATTTTTCTTATTCCTTCCAACTTCTAAAATCTCTGCTTTCCATATGGTGTGTAGTCTTGAAATTAACAGAGTCAGGTAAATGGCAATTCACACTGCAGAGGCAGTTGGGTTTTTAAATATTGAGGTAGCATCCAAATCAGCACAAAGGAACTGCATCAGCTATAACAGTGCAATTTGATTACGGATAATTTCCTTCTTTTATATTAGCAGCATTTCCCCCACCAAAACCCTGGATCATTCCACTTCCCAGGAATCTAAGAGAATATGCACTATGGATGGTCTCTAACTGCTGGACACTGACAGTCTAGCCATTGTCTGTGTCTACATAAGCTGATTTAATACCATATACCTTAAGCTACCAGAGCAGTTAGCAGTATCAAGTGTGAACACTACAAAACTTGAACAGATTCAGCCCAAACTGGTTTAGGTCTGGGAGCAGTCTGGTCAGTTCATATGGTGACAGGCTACTCAGGTCTATTTTACTTCCAGATCTATGGAACCTGTTGTATAACTTTTACTGGTTTTGGAAGCAATGCCTCACAGTTTTGTTTCTCATTGAAAGATACTAACCAGCACCAACTGGCACAAATCAGTAATTTTTCAAGCAGAATTTTATGTCAAAAGAGATCTATTAATTGGAACCTTTTCACAGAAATATTCCAATCTCAGCAAAGCTTTAATGAGTATATAATGATTCTCCCATAAATATCCCTCATAAATAAGAATGGATCTCTCTCAAAAAATGAATTAAGCACTTTATGCCCCTAGTTAATTAAGCTTCTGATTTTGGGGAATAAATAAATAGGTCAGACAAATCTATGGTGTGGTCATATCGCTAGATTCTTTACAGTTTTATACATGGATTGAATTCTTTTATTTCAGTGAAGTGGGTAATGTCTCTCTTTCTTTTCTGTTTAATCTTAAAAAGTCATGGATTTAGAAAAATCCTTTTCCATTCAGTTAGAGGCAGAAAATTCTTCAGTTTGTTTAGAGAAGGTTAACATCTGTTTTATTTGTCTGACCATAGTCTGGGAAAAGATTTTTACAGTAGTTCATTTTTATATAATACCTTACACCTTTAACTTCAAAGATTTTATAAAATTTTCTATATAAAAATATCTGTTTACAAATTAAACTTTATACACTACTAATTAGAATTTGTAAAAATAAGATTATATGTTTAGACTCATTTAGGAAAGACATATATCTCTGTTACCTCTGCTTTTCAAATTGCAGCATATATTGACTAATAATTCTTTTGACATACACTGAATTTCCCCTTTTTGAATAATTGGCTGCAGCTAAAATTGGGAGAAAAAACCTAATGCCTTAAAATTACTCATTCTACTATATGAAAAAAACTTATTGGACAATTGTATGATCTGGAATAGTGTGTACAAATCCCAGTCACAATTAGATTCATAGATGAAAAGTACTTCACATACATGGAAAATCCTAAGATGAGAATCTTACAATCCAAATAATCATTCTTTATCCTAAACCACAATGATAATGAAAAAGAAATCCACCTCCCAAAGTTTTGTGGCATACCTACACACCCCCTTTTCCAGTATGTCCAATCACCAAAACCCCTTTGTTCAGAGACATGATCAGTTCTCATGGTCTTTGCTCATTTAACTCAAGTAGGAATGATTCCTCTGCACACTAGGGAAGAACTGACAAGAAAAATAAGTTAAATTCCTATCCAGATACAGCTATTCACATTTCCTATTTTACTGTATTAAAATCTTAAATTCAGAGCAATGGACCCAGGCCAAAAAATATCTGCTTTGAAACCTGTAAGATGAAGAGTTCTTGGGTGAATAGAGAGAAATGATTTTTTTTTTCTACATTATATATTTTTATATATATATTGTCAATATAGTTAAGATTAGCCTCTGATGTTTAGAGGAGTTTGGCTTTCCAAAAAGAAACAAACCCCAAACAATGAAACTGAATTGTTGGGTTTAACTTCCTATTCAACTAATATTGATGCATCATTACAAGAAATTCCATTTTCTCATACAACTGGCCAAGTCACAAGTTGGTTTATGGTCAAGATTTATCTGAACTACTGTGATTTTCACTCCAAGTTATCCTTCTGTTCCACTCTTCCATTTTTATTCTTCTCTTTTCTTCTCACCAGTATTAATAAGAATATAGTTGCAACCATTGACATGTTTACAATGATGATCACTTCATGGGTTTTTTTGCCACGTTTGAAATTTCAATTTCCCTCTTCCTGAAAGCACAGTAAGTATAAGCCGGACATTTTACACTAGGAAGTCTAGTAATGCTGCCTTTAATGAAAGCCAAGTATATTGGCCCCTAGGTCTAGAGCTTTTAAGTAAGTGCTTAACATCGCAATATCCATTTATCGTACATAAGAGCTGGCAGCTGTGTAATGTGTTTCAAAGGCAGTAGCTGTAAATATTTGCTCAAACACCTTCAGATAATGGTATCAAAAGGTTTCAGAACAACTTAGCTATGTCTCAGCTCTGAAATAGGCAGGATCATGTGACAATATGGTGAAAATATTATAATTCAACCAAGATGAGAAATGTTGGAGAAAAATAACCGAAGAACTTTGACATAGGATTTTTAATATAACATTAAAATGTATTGGACATATAGCAAAGCTGTCCAGTGGAGCTTACTGGATCCATTTGTGAGTTTAAACTTTTATAAGAGACATAAAATATAAGCACCATTGTGCAGTACTTTATGTTTGCAACTCTTAAGCACAAGCTCTGCAGTAGCTCCATGAATTAGATGAATAGTATCATGGAAAAAAGCCCACTAACAGCAATGCAAATAAATGAGATGAAGGGGGAGTTTAAATAACATAGTTGTAAACTGTTTCACAAATAAATCTACTGTTCTGAAAACTAGTTTACTTTATATAACTAAATAAATCCTGTGTCCTTTTATAACTGTTTGGTGTTGCATTTTCAATCACATCAGTGCTACTTCTTTGCACCAAAAAAAGTTAACAGTATAATTTAGTTTTACAAAGGGTTTACCATGGCAAATATAAAATCTATTCACCTCTCCTAAGAAAGTTAAAAATGAGAACTGAGCAAGATGAGAATCATGGAAGTGATATGATCATAGCTTATATATTAAAGCTTTATTTAACAATCTCAGAATAGCATAAGACAATCAAGATAAAATTAATCTAACAACATGACCTGTGGCAAACTTTGCCTTTCCTCTCTCCTTACCTTTACGTTTCACGAGAAACATATTTTTTTTGTGAAATTTTGTCAATTCTCCAGAGAAAATAAATGTGTACAATAGATGTCTAGATTTGTATCTCTATTAAGGCTTTTACAAATTATAAGGTTTCCTTTGAAACTCACTGTATAATGAAGCATAATTATATGTGGAAAATTGATCGCACTAGTATGACTCTATAAGCTGAAAATGTAAAGTAACAGGTCTTAGTTTATACTTCTTTTGTATATTTTGGAATTAATAACCTCAAAAGTAATTCAGAAATAATAAAGCCAGTAGAATCTCATGGGAAAAAATGCAATCATTCTGACAGGTACTGTCTGAGAGATGGAAAAAATAGTATGATACTGATAGAGTAGTGAGGGAATGGGAAAAAAAAATCAGCATCAGCTTGCAAATGTTATTAATTAAGAATAGGTAAGACTTCCATCTGCCTTTCCTTTGAATAGTGTTTGGATAGTGTTTTCCTTTGATTCCTGTTAGGACACTTTTACATAGTCTGTATTAAATGTTTCTCTTTTACCTTATGCTATTTATCATTGCTCTCAACTCTCTTAGCTCATACCTTCATACCCAAATGACTTCTATTACTACTTCCCAAACCAATACATCCTGATTTTTTCAGGACACAAAACTGTTCACATTCAGAGACAGAGTCCTTTAATTTAAATTAATATATTTCCATCATATTTTAACAGAAATTACATTTTTCAAGGAAAATATAATTATTATTCTGAATAGATTGTTTGGAAAAGAATTGTTTTCAGTGTTAACTTATCTAACTAACTCATCTTTCAGATGATATGTGATAATAATGTTCACACACACACTCAAAAAAAAGCCAAAATCCAAATAAAAAAATTAAAAAATGCAGAAAAATATAAGAAAATTCTGGTTCTCAATGTTTACATACAGAAAGTCAAGACCATCACTGAAAGTCAGACTCCTCATTGCTGATTATAAAACTTTCTGATTAAAGTGGAAATTAAGATTTCCCCCCTCTAGGTTCCCCTACAAATGCAAAACATATTTCATAATTTAAATTAAACTTCTAGAGTAATAGTTAATGCATTATAAATATAATGAAATACCAAAAAATTAGGTTGTATTTTCAGCAAATGTAGATTATTAAAGATTCAGTGATGATGGTCTGTTATATAGGATTAGCTGCTACTTGTATCTCTTGTAAACTACATTATCCTACTTTATCATATGGGAAAAAATGTAGTAATTTACTCTTTTTCCCTGCTGTCTGAAACCACAAAGTTGTTTTGTTCCTGTTGACAAAGGAGAATTTGCAGGTTTGAGACTCAGACTTAGATATTGGATAGTGCAGATATGAAAGGCGTATTTTTTGAGAGAATTCTTCTTTAAATGGTGGCTTACCAACAGAAGGTGATAAAAGTCATGAACACAATGAACAGAAGTATTAAAATCTTTTGAATCACTCACCAGTAGGTTTGTGTGAGTGGTTACGGTACCATTATTGGATTTGCAGAGTGTTGGCTGCCTCCTGTGCAGGAGCCTTAAGTGGGGAATAGAAAGCCTTTTGGAACACTCCCCTTGCACTAAACAAGACATCATTCCCATCTAAATGTGCACATTTGCTTTTACAAAATAAGACTACATTGTTATGGCTACATAAATTCAGTTAACCATATGTGCATGTCATTTTATTCTTCTTAAATACTACATGTTTCCCAGTCCTTAAGAAGCAGGATAATCTCATGGAAGACTCTAAATTATTCCATCTGGAGAAAGTATTCTGCTTTGATAGATTTTTTTTTTTTTTTTAAACTTAATTACAATGAAAAGAAGTTGTGTAGAAGTTGTCTTCTCTTAAGTGTTTACAGACAGAATATTACTTGTAACTTCTGTAGTTTTACCCATCCATTAGATCACCTTTCAACTCAAGATCTCAGTAATGTATCTTCACAAACATAATACACCTGCTACAAATCCTGCACACCTTTAATATTACTGCTTCTTGGAAATAAATACACAGATAAATCATATCATCAGATAGTAATTTCAAAACTTGTTTCAAGAAATTGCAATGAAGAGTGCATTCTTCCTCCACCCACTTGAGATCTAACCAGGTTTATGAATATATATAATTGTATGTAAAAAATCAGGATTAATATATTTCCTGTGCTAGACAACACAATATACTTATCTTCCAAACAATTTACTCTTAAATGGCAACACAAACCAAATGGAAAGAAGCTAATGAATGAAAAGCACATGACTGAAGTTGAAAACAGAAGATTCAGAATGCCATAGATCTGTGATTTTCAGGGAGTCTGAATGTCATACAGAAAAATGTCATAATTTTTGTGTGAAGATAGTTCTGACTTGTTTTAGAAATATAAACATTTTATTTAGAAAATTAGGAGAAAGGGAATGTAATGTAACTCCATTTCAAATCAATTTGATCAGTGTATTATTGCCAATATGTCCCTAGTGAACTGGGGCATGATGAAGTTAAATGAGCTGCCTAAGATTATATGGTAAGACAAGAATTGACATGGGAAAAAAAAAAAGGCTAACTTCTCAGCTCAAGTCTACACTTTAATACCGTTCCTAATTCCATTTTCATATCAACCCACTGTGAAGCAGAAATAAAGGATTACAATGTCTAATGCTGAAAGAAAGCAGCAAGGCTTTTAAAAAATAGAAGAGACCTTGTTCACACAAAACATCTTTTGTACCTGTGAATGGCTACAAAGAAAATATTTTGCAGTAAAAGTTCAATACACAAAGTTATCAAACCAGAGAAAACAGCTTGACTGTATCTCAGGTGGCTACATGATTCAGTGGATGACAAGATTCACAAACGGATTGCCTTTTCCTACTTAAACTTTTTTCCCTTTAAAAATGTACTTATTTTCCTTCATGAAGTTCCAATTATCCTGAGGCTGCTTGGGAGCTCTGGGTGGCTCTCAGAAAGGCTCTCTTCTCTAACACTAACTGCAGGTTTGTGCTGGAACACCAGCTCTCAGATCATCCAAAGACATGGCTGGCTGGGAACTCCAGTCTAAGCATTCATGGATCCCACTCTCACCATGCAGTATTCTTTATCTTTCACCAGCTATGCCAGCCCTGCCTCAAATACTGTAACTTGTCTGTTCAAAAGTAGCATGCAACCCCTTTACTGTGGCCAAGTAAGATACCTTGGCATGCCCTCTGCCACAGACAGAACACTATGACAAAACACTTAAAATAGGAATTTCCAACCCTCTTTTGCTTTGCTGCCCTTTATCTGAACAGAAGGACAATGGTTTCATTTTTTATAGGGCTTATAGAAACAAAACAAAAACAAATAAGGGGAAAAAAAAAGGAAAAAAAAAAGTGTGTTATGTGTCATGTAGCACAGAACTTTCTCTAGGAGGTGTCTCTACAATCCATGCATTCAAAACAGCCTGAAATATTCTACTAGACCCTATCTATCTCAGCAGAAGGCAGACATTGATGAATACTCCTTATTAAGATTGTATCTCCCACATAATAAAGCAGCTTGAATAATCACACCTTTTACAGAGCTTTATGAAATCAGTAAATCCACAGTAGTGAAATGTTAAGATTTTTTTTTTATTTATTTCTTGGTTTATGAACACATGCTGGAGATAGAAACCAAGCAAAACATGGATTCTTGTTTTGCAATCTGACCTCAATTTCTAGTGCTGCAATTGTTATCTTTGCATAACATCTTTCAAAGTCTAAAAGAAAGAGCACATTTCTGGAAGAGTGCTACAAGTAGAAAGCATTTTTGTGAGATTGGCTGCTGCAGCTCATTGTAGCCATCATCAGAAAGAACTTAATAGACATATAGTATTTTAATATATTGCTATTTCTATAGACTACAGCATTCTGTCCCTTTCTCTGACCTTATCCTATTATTTTTATATCTTCTCATTCTAATTTAGATTCACCCAGTCAATCAACTTGCATACCTGTCTAGACTGCTTTAACCACACACATTCGAAGCTAATACTTCGAGGAGGCAGAACGTCAGAAGGGAATGAGAACAGAATGCTTTCTCTCCCTGTGTAATTGCATGATGGGATTCTGGCCAAGTTGAACACAAATAATAGAGAAGATACCATTTTGCAGTGTCAGCCCACTAATAAATTGGAACAATGAAAGATTCTATTAAATCCATTTCTGAAAGTATGCAGGGTTTCAGAGTCCTGGTACAAGTACATCCTCTAAACACAATGGTACAACTTTGCAATCTCCATTGCCCTCCAAAGTTCTTTCTGAAGAAGAGTAATTTGTCTTCAGTTTTCTAGGACACACATTATATGGTCACTTATTTATTTTAATTGAAGCACAGACTAATGGTCTTATCTGCTGATTGTTCATGAATAAATGAATGATTAAATGTAAGCGTGTAGTTCATACAGAGTAAATGTTAGACCAAGTTAATAAAGTAGAATCTCATCCTGCTCTTGATGAAGCTAAATGTCCTCACTTTTATTGTGATCAATTATTGTGAGTATGATCCCCTGAAAATGGGCATGCACGTTCCTAGACATATATACATGATGCACAACATTGATAGAATGAACAGACATGACTGACTCTGCAAATAAAAAACATCTGTGTCAAAGAAGTTAAAGGGCCAAGTAGTAAGTTCAAGTAGCATTTACAGAGATAGGACAAGATTTATATTTAGCTGATTGGCAGCAATATATTGTTTTCCCAGTTTAGTTCTCCACAGAGATGACACAAGACTGGCTGATTGATATGTTATTTTTATTTAAGGTACCAGTGGATAATCTGTTCCCACCCTGCTGGAAAGAAACAGACTATCGATTCCAGATTTGCCTGTGCCTCATCTCTCTACGATATTGCCAGGCAGAATGGTGTCCACTGCTTTTAACACTGACCAGCACATGTGCTTCTTTTGTTCTTGAGGACAACGAGAGTAAGTTCAGTCCATGCACTGTATTCATATTCTGTTTAATCTGCTATCACAATAACTTCCTACAGGTAGATACTAGAGCTCATTATTCACCTCTGACTCTAACATTGCCATGCTATTCTGTGTAAAGCTATATTCCATTTTAAATGTAATGCTTTTGGTGATCTCTGCTAACAGGAATAACCATACGAATTTTAAGCTTCCTTTCCTGACAATATCCTGTCCTTAGTGAGCAGCACAGATGTTCATTACTTATTAAGACTTAGGTTTGAGACACTCTTCCTGATAGAGAAGTCACAAATCATCCTAGGTTTATAAATGTAAGTATGTCAGAGTAAGGGTGGTGAATCATATGCAACTAGCCAGACAGTACTTCTTCTGAGACTGTTTACTGAACATCTTATAGCATCCATCTGTAATAGTTTATCCCTTGTGACTGGTATTTTTTATGAAGCTCAGGTATAATCAACTTTCAGCAATATGACAGATTCACTATATGTTACCATTAACCCTCTGGCTCATTTCTGTTTGTAAAAGCAGGTCTAAGTATAATCAGCAACATTTGTGAACTGATGTTAATTATGTTTGTGATAATTAATTCACCTGAGCTGTACCTCTAAATTTGGAAATAAATGAGAAATAGAAACAAGTGGCTGAGAGCAAAGAAGAGGAAAATGACCGCTTTGAAATGTAATCATATTTGATATATTCCTTGAATACACAAGAAATGTTTGATTCCCATCATAATTATGGTTCTAGCTGCCATTTTTGTTATTGATTCATAATTTTATTTATTGTCATCTGTTATAGTTTAACCCCCACCACAACTGAGCCCCAAACAGCTGCTTGCTCATACCCCATTGGTGGGATGGGGAGAGAATCAGAAGGATAATAGTGAGAAAACTCATGGGTTGAGATAAAGGCAGTTTAATAAGTAAAGCAAAAGCTGCACACACAAGCAAAACAAAATAAGGACTTTATTCACCACTTCTCATCATCAGGCAGGTGTTCAGCCACCTCCAGGACAGCCAGGCTCCATCAGACTTAACAGGGACTGAAGAGGACAAACACCATCACTCCAAACATTCCCCACTTCCTCCTTCTTCCCCCAGCTTTATATGATGAGCATGATGTCAGATGGTCTGGAATATGTCTTTGGTCAGTTGTCCCTACTGTGTCCCCTCCCAACTTCTTGTGCATTCCCAGCCTACTTGCTAGCGGTGTGGTATGAGGAGCAGAAAAGCCCTTGACTGTGTAAGCACCACTCAGCAATAACAAAAACATCCCTGAATTATCAACATTATTCCCAGCACAAACCCAAACCATATCTCCATACCAGCTACTATGAAGAAAATTAACTTTATCCCAGACAAAACCAGCACATCACCAGGTGAATAACTTCATTCCATAATCACAGAATCACAGAATAATTGTGGCTGGAAAGGACCTTATAGATCATCAAGTCCAATGAACTTTATCTATCAGTTATCAATTTTTGTAGTCCATACATATAGTACCATTTATCTGACACAGCCCCAAAAGAACATAATTGAATGAATGTTAGAATAAATAAATTAATAATTTTTATTTATAAGGCATCATGTTTAAGTTGGAGTAGATATTTAGACTAGAATCATCTGACTGCCCTTGCTAACCAGGAAGCTGGTGATTCAGTATGTGAAGGGACCAAGGCTGTCATGGTCAATGAGTTACTGTTGGTTAGCTGAGCCACAATAGCAGATTATCTTTTTCTTTGCAGTACATTTCAGTCAACCATTTAAATAATTTTAGAGTAACAGAATTTACTTCACAGCTGAGTCAGGCCTGCAAATTAACTGGGCATTAAAGGTGTTATGATGGAGTGCCTACACTTACTATTAATTACTTTTCATGGCCTAACAGTCCCATATAGCCTTAGTCAAATGTGTCTCAGTATAATTTCATTTCCTCAAAAAAGCCCAGTATAACCTCTTGGTTCAGACTACCTGCTTTAAAAATCATAGAAGTCAAGCAAGGCATACATGTCTAGAAATGATTTGTAGTTTTATTCCTTGCACATGCTTTGATCTCCATGTCTTAAGCACACCTTAACAAATTATAACTTTAAATTAGAGTTTTATAATATATACTAAGAGATCACAATCAAACAACTGTGGCTATCTAATGTGTCCGTATAAAAATGTTTCTAACATATTCCTGAAAATGTAATAAATTAAGTACAAAATGTTTTCAAACAATTTCTTTTAGTTCCAAATTTTAAGTTTTTGGTAAAATACCAAGCAGATCCCAACACAAATTAAAATTGTGCTGGTTCTTCGGCAGAAAAGTGTAACATTTGAAGGGTGAAATAGGAGTAACTAAATGATGCAGCTGAAGTGCTTTAATTGCCCTGATGAAGTACAAAGCAGCTTAAGAGCTGAAATAAAAGGAAGAATCTCATTAAATAGTAAATATACTGTTCTTCAAGTAGATATTACAGATAGCTATTTCCTATTATGATGTAAAATGATATCTATTGCACCTAAGCCTGAAGTAACCAGACACCAGAGCTGCATCATTAAGTTAGCAGAACTGCAAGTTTCACTTTATTTCCTGTAGAGTGACAATCACTGAGATTTTGACCATGACAAAGAATTGTTTCCCTGTATTAACAGGTCTTGAGCAATAAAACATGTGCAGTAGTAGTCCTAAATGTCAGAAAGTTAATCCTATATTAGCAATGCAGGAGATACATACTTAGTATGAGTGTTACAATATTTTGAACTGGAAGAAATAAACATTCTGACATTTGTAATTATCAATTGTGTTCTTCAGCTATTTCTAGCCAGCAGAATGCGTAACAAATCCAATTGTGTTTCTAACCTTAAAAAGCACTATATTTTTGTTTGTTTGTTTGCTCGATTGTTTTTTCCATCTCATTATAAAAGCAAAGCTCATAGACAGGATTGTGTTAATATCATTAAGAAATGTTGCAACAAAATCTCTCATAATATGCTTTTAAAGAAAATAAATTTATGGGAAATTTATGTGGGTTAAGAAGTTGTGAAGAGATATAGGAAGTAGAAAAGAATGGCTAGGTAGCAGATAGCATGGATATGATCAGAGGAGACTCACAGGGACTGTAGATGAATCAGCTAGGTGTAATATATTGAAAAATGACCAGGGTGAGAGAAAGGGAGTGAAATGATGATGTTCCCATTTAATATCAAATTTCTCAGGGTAGTAAAGACAATGGCTAACTGTGAAGTACTGCAGAAGACCATCAAAATACTGAGTGACTAAATGGTGAATTAACTTCAACATGAAGAGATGCATATTTGCCAAGAAAGGAAATTGAATATTAAAAATTATTAGAAAGAATCAAAATAAGGGAACAATACAGAAAGCATCATACTGTCACTTAATACATCTAAGGTGCAGTTACATTTTAAATACTACCAGCAGATTTGTCCCAGGCCCATCTCATCTCAAAAAAAGCATGTTGTAAAATTGGAAAAGGACGATTGCACCTGTAGAAAAGTTTCACATGAAGAATGATTAAATGGGGTAGATTCTTCATCCTTAAAAACAAATGACTGAACAGATAATGATAGGTATCTATAAAATAAATGAGACATACAGAAATGGAATGGCAAATGATTATTCACTCTCTCCTCTAATACAGTAAGTAAAGCTAGGAGGTGGCAGCTTCAAAATTAAAGAATTTTGGTCTTCACTGAGTGTTATGAAGCTGTGAAATTTCTTGCTGCGGGTTTACAGGCTCATAGGACTGTTCAGGCTGGAAGGGAGCTCAGAAGGTCTCTAGTCTAAACTCCTACTCAAAGCAGGGTCAGCTCTGAGGTCAAACTCACCAGATGAGGTCAAATTTAGAGAAGGAAATTATATCACGGACTATTACATCCACCCTCAACATCCCTTCCTCTCCCCCTCCCCCATCCCCAAATCCTCTGTGACTCTGGGGAATTCAGAAGTGGTGGTAGGTACAAGAGTCTTCTAGAGATGGGTTGCTGTGTGCTTGCTTTTGTAATATTTTCTAGCCATGTGTTTGTTATGGAGATGAAAGATCTTCTATACAGAACCTTTTCTTATGCAGTATAGCTTCTTTCATGTTCCTGTGGATGTACTAGTGGAAAATAGAATTCAATAGAGAAATTGTTAAATAAACGAACAGTGTTACTGCCCAAATGTAAAACCTAAAAAACTGTAATGAAGAACCAATGGGAAATAAGTAAATTACAAAGGTTAAAGGATGTGTATGAGAACCAGGATGCCATTGCCAGTTTTGACATAAAACTCATGAGACTTGTGTCTTAATTGCCACTGAAAAGGCATACTGAAATAATTGGCTGTAACTGCAGATTCACTTTTTTTTTGCCATTTGAACTGCCTTTTCTCATTCTGGCACACTGCTTAGATCTGTCTCTCTGACACAATGTGAGGGCTGTAAGCAATTGAAAAAAGTCACTCTGCTGACAGATTCTAAAAAGGTTTCATAGGGATTTTATCTCAGTGTGGATATGAATGAAGAAATGGTGACTATGTAACTACTGCCATTTTGCAAACAAAGACTACTGTGGTCCCAATACCATGCCTGCTGAGTTTCAATTTTAATTTATTTTGGTGCTCAACCGTTCTCAAAAAGGGATTGACATACATGTGTGTGACAATTATGCCCATCTATGTCCTCTAAAACAGGACATGAATGAGTGAGATAATACCTCTCTACCGGGGGTTTCTTCATTACAAGCCTTACCTTAAAGGCAATCAACAGTATGTGTGAGCAGCCCAAGGAGCAAATGTATATTGTCAGTTACATTATAATTTTAACACTGGGTATGAACAGCAGCTAGTGTTCAAAATTCAGCAACACTTAAACTCTACTTATGTTATATGCACAGATTTATGCTAAGAACGCTACAGTGTAAAAATAAACACTCAAAAGTCAGAAATCATCAGAAATAATATTACTTTTGTCCTAATTTATTCCCTTTGTAAATATACATTGTGTAATTATGTTTTACTTTAATACAATTTTTGAGTATCCTTGCTTCATTCGGGGAACCATTCATACTTTGTACTGTTCCTACACAATATCTTTATTTTCATTAATCAGTGTGTGGCCAGATGCCTTGCTTGCTGAATATTATTCAAACTCTACCTTAAAGGCAGAATTCATTTGTTTGTATACATTTCTATGATATTTATCACTGGTATTATACTGTGGCACAAACAAATCACTTGATTTTTACAGTATCCTTGGAAAATAAAATCCTACTTTCCTTTATGCAGGAAAGCAGAAAATGTTGTATACACCTATTGAATTCCTACTGCGGCATGAATTTTTATACCATGCAACATTATATGTGATTTTATCTATTCAATAAAAATATCTGATTACATTTGCTCTTTAGTGCCTAGACTTTTGTCAAATCAAATCCTAAAGCTCTCAGAAAGTGAAGAACAGATTGTTTGGTGACCCATAAGAAGTTTGATCAACATGACCTTCCCAGAACCATAGGACTCAGTGTCATAAAGGATATTTCCACATAGGACCATTGAAATGGCTATGTGTAAGACTGATGTTTTTCTCTCCCATTTCTACCTTCTGTTTATAACTCTCTGAACAAGCGAAGCAGAATTCCTATAAATAGTTTCAATATAGTCTTTGTTCATATCTAAGGCACTTCATGCTGGAGATGTATACTTGATAATGGATTCAGGTTTACAAACTAAGGTACACATACAAGAAGTTGAATTGTACAAATATCTCAAATCCAACTCTTTCTGAGCTTGGAAAGCTTTGCTGTAATAGTTGGTGCAAAGCAGGTTGCAAAGATGGATTGAGGAATCACAGAATCACAGAACTGTGTTCAGAAGGGACCTCTTGAGACCATCTAGTCCAATGTTCTTGCTCAGACAGGGTCAGTTAGAGCAAGTTTATTAGGACCACATTCAGTGACATTTTAAATATCTTCACAGACGTATCCCCCACAAACTCTCTAGGCAACCTGCTTCAGTATTTGACAACGCTTAAAAAAAAAAAAAAAAAAAGTTTTCTTGTGTTCAAATGGAATTTCTTGTGGTTTAGTTTGCGCCGATTACCATATGTCCTTCCACTGGGTACAACTGAGAAGAGTCTGGTTCCCCCGTTCTTTATTTCCTCCCATACATTGATAAGGCACTTCCTGAGACTTCTTTATTCTAGTCTGAACAGTCTCACATGTCTCAGCCTTTCCTCATATGAAAGATGCTTCAACCTCTAATCATCTTTGCAGCCCTGGGCTAAACTCATTCCAGTAAGTCCATATATTTCTTGTACTGGGTAGCCCAGAACAGGACAGAGCACTCCAGGTGTGGCTTTAACAATCCCAAGTAGAGTGAAGGATCACTCTCTTGTCCTGCTGGCAATGTCCTTCCTAATGCAGCACACTGCTTAGCATACAGCTCTTAAGCCAGGATGCTGTTAGGCTTCTTTGCCCTGAGGGTGCATTGCTCTCTCATGGTCAGCTTGCTGTCCACCAGGACTTAAAGGTCCTTTTCTGCACAGATGCTTTACAGTTGGTTAGCCTCCAGCATGTGCTGGTGCCTGGGGCAATTTCTCTCCAGCTGCAATACTTTGCCCTTCCCTTTTGTTGAACTTTATGAAAGTCATCTCAGACCAATTCTCCAGACATGTGAGGTCCCTCTGGATGGCAGCACAACCCTCTGATGTATCAGCCACACTTCCCAGTTTTGTATCATCTGCAAACTTGCTGAGGATGCAATTTGTTCCAGTGTCCAGATCATTAATGAAAAGGTTAAATAGTACTGGTGACTCATAAGCTCCTGGGGTACACCACTAGTGACTGACCTCTGACTATGCTATATACCACTGATCACAATCCTCTAGGGAGAACTGTTCAGCCAGTTTTCAACTCACTGCCCACTTAGCTAAACTCTATGATGGCATCTTGTCTATAAGGATGTTATAACAGTGTCAAAAATCTTACTAAAGCAGAGGTAAACCATGTCCACTGCTTGCCCCTCTTCCATTACAGCATTCATTTCATTACAGCAGGCTATCAGGTTGGCCAGACATCATTTCCCTTTGATAAATCCATGTTGGCTATTACTAATCACCACCTTCTCTTGCACATCTTTGGAAATGGTTTCTAGGTGGGTTTTCTCCACCACCTTCCCAAGAATACAGGTGAAGCTGACTGGTCTTTAGTTCTCTGGATCTGCCTTCTTATCTTTCTTGAAGATAACATAGCTAATTGTGAATGACCCTGCAGTGACTTCAGCCAGCTCTTGCAGCACTTGTAGACGCAAACAATCAGGCCCCGAGGACTTATAAACAAGGAAAAATAAGAAGTTCATATAAACACCCACTGATAACAGAATAATGAAATCTAGTATTCTGGAAGAGAACTCCTTTAAGTTCTGGATTGTCTGCTCTTCCTCCTTACCAATATCTAGACATTGTCCATTCTTTCTCCATAATGCTGTTAATCAGCCGAATCTTATACTATATATCTGAGGACTGCACAGCAGGGTGACTGTTCATTTCACTCACTGCAGAGTGGTTCGGGTTTAGAACATCTTGGCCTTTCATGTTACATTGTAATCAGCTGCTCAGATACAGTCAAATACTATTTTCTTATCTGGTGCTCTTATGGTCTTGATTTCTAAAAATATTTGTGGATTTTCGATTTGGAGGACCTGAAATAGCAAAGCAGATATGATGCTGCCCGTCAGAGTTCCCTTTTAGAATGGTTCCAGGTGATTTGTTCATGCTCTCAGGCATAATCTGAGGGTATGTAGATGCATTTTAGGTTGCAGAGCAATATGGAAGTATGTTGGAAGACTAGTCCTGTCACAGGCCCATTCTGATAGCTAGTATGCAGAATAGATCCTAGGACAAGGATAGTTCCTTCCCCCTTGTGTCTGAGAAGGAACTAGTGAGTTTACTTGAGAAGTGAGCAACTAGTGTGCCTTTGTGCAATATGATCAAGAGAAAATCAGGGCATAAGAGCAAAAAGAGAGAAAAAGAGATTTAGACACTTTCTGCTTCTTTGGCAAATGATTTCCACTTCATAACCTCCAGCTCCACATTTCCTGTACTTCTGGCCCAGTCAGTAAATAGTTTTTCCCATGTTTTGCAGGCCCAAACACGCTTCCTCATTTTGCCCAGAAAATTCCCAAAGTTCTGCCAAATTCCTTGCAGACGCAAGTTAATCAGATGCCATTTAATTTTTGAAGTTTCTGATTGAAGGTTTTTTATTTCATTGTTTGTGGCCCATATTAGTCAAGAACAAACATCCTCAGCTCCAACACTCCTTTAAATTTGGCTCTGATAGCTTTCTCTTTCAATAATACTTACTATCGAATAGATACTAAATAGATACTAAATTTCTCAAATAGAGAAACAATATTTGTTCTGGTAGTTGGAGCCAGCTTAGGTTGAGAAGTGAAGCACATGAGGTGAGAACATGGTCTTAAGGGAATATATGAGACTAAGAAACTGCTGATGAAGTACATAGTGTTGAATTGTTCAAACAGTAGAACCTGGCACCATATGGTCAGATGTTTCCATAGATATCAACAAACCAAATCTGTCACAAAGGATAGTTTCATGCCCCAATGAACATAGATGTTACAACTACCCAGATGAAGTTTCTGGAAGTTTATAATATCATCAAAAGACATATTTTCTCAGCTTTTCTTTCATGTATGGATAAAGTCAGTGGATAAAGAGCAAATACCATGCATGATAAAAATATTTCTCTAAGACAAACATCCAACAGACCATTAAATATAGTTAACGTTTGACAAAGATCTAAGCAACTGAACACATTTTATTATACAGTGTCATACACCTTTCACATCGTCATTAGATACACTTAATCTAGTTGTCATGTGACCAGCTCCAAATGAGTTTTAACTTCTGTGAAAATGGCAAAGCAACTCAATTACTACATCACAGTTAATAATAATTCCATCTTGTTAAAAAAGAAAAATCAAAGTACACTGTGAATATATAAAGAGAGATTTTGTATTCTATCAGAAGTTCTACAAAACATGTTTTTTATAGATTTTAGTCATTACTACTGCTGTGGAGATACAAGTTTCTTCCCCTCTGAACAGAACTGAATAGCAGGATTAAATGTTTAAAACTGCTACAGAACACCTGGTTAGATCTTTTGGAACTTAGGGTAGTGTCAGTCACTACATTCAGATTATGTATTTTAGTCAATAAAAAAGAAACCTTTATAGTTAGAAACAATTAGACCACTCTTATTAGATTTTTCTTCTTTCTGCTTTGATTACATTGCCAATCTGTTTCTTGAAGGTGCTTATTCCCCCACTTAACCCATACATAGTGAGTAAATAAATGCTGAAATACAGTTTTGCTTTTCAAAAGAAGTACTTATCTTTAGTTGCTTACATTAACCATTGGTGTAGTAGTAGATATGTTAGATATATTAGGATGATTGATGGCACTGTTGGAGTAAAGGGTGTATTTTTTGTTAATAAGTAAAATATCTGTTCAAGGCATTGACTGATAGTGAAGTTGCATAGCCAAACTAAAGATATTTTTCCAGCTTGTCCTAAACCCAGGTCAGAAGATTCTTAATCACTGCGAGTACCAGCTGTCCATGTCGCCTGGAAGGAGATGCTGAGGCTTGTCTCTAATTGTATTCATTTTCAGTCAAGCAAAAGAATGTTTCTGAGAGACAGTGATGGAGCCAAGATCTTAATTCATTTCACATTGCCTTGCCATATACCATATTGCCAGCGCTTTTGCTAAGGACCTGCGGGTATGTTAGAGCATGACTCATTGACAAAATTCAAGCAACATCTGCCTTGCCTTACACATTGTGTATAAAACTTAGTGTTATTTTAACAGAATGGAACTGATCAACTGAGAAAGTGAAGTCTGCGCGAATAGGCCATTTGTGACACAATATAATGAATTCAAACACTTTTATGAATTATAAATATTTTAATAATTAATACAGAAGCTACTAACAATAGTAAAGTATAAATCATTGCTAGAAAAATTGGACAGTTTTATTGGCATAGTGATTCACAGTAAAGCATTTTAGGAGCAGCATATTTACCATTTTAATATTAAATCAAAATAAAGTTTTAATACTAAATCAAGATTAATGAAAGCTTTGTTTCTCCCTCTGATAAGCCCAGTACTCAATCTGATAGAAAAAATTGCTTTCCTGCATTGACTCAGTGAAGTAACTTCTTCTGGGGGGCACACTGTTGCACAGATTTTTCAGTTCCTAACATTTCACTTTCTGATGATAAGTAGTAGTGATGGATAAGGCAACTTCTTAGCTGGAGAAAGTAACCCCTTAACCACACTTTCCAAAGAACTCCACATTGTTAACTGCATATACCACTGTCGTGAAACAATAATTGTGAGGTATGAAAGAAGAGGGGGGAAAATAATAATAAAAAAATAATTACCAAATCCGTAATATAGTTCTGTCCTTTTGGAAGGGGTAAAGAGTATCTGTAAACAGTTAGACAATGTCAGTCTGATGCAAATCCTTATCTGAGAACTAAGGGAGGATGCAGTTAATGCTATTTAACCAAGTCTCCACTTGTCAGAATAATTTAATTTGAACTGGGGTAAAAAAAAAAAAAACCCAAACAAACAATAAAATACTATGGATTAAAAGGGTAAAAGCAATACTACATAGGCTTCCTTTTTCCCAGACAATGCTTTCCCAACACTGTCTTGGTACTACATGATTTGCCATATATTAAGTGAATTAAAGAAAACCAGTGATTATTGTATGTTGAAACCAATTAGTTGACCTGGTTATAATCCTTTCAGCATGCACATTGCCATTTTTTCACTTTTATTAGTGAGTTTGATTATATCAAAATTAATAACAAAGATTTAATATTACATTTGTTATATATAAGAAATAAAGGAGTATGTTAGGATCACTTTGCATATTTTATGCAGGCAAACACAAGTTTAAAGAACACAATGTTGAAGTAAAAAATAAATGGGAATTATCATAAAGGTCAGGATACATATGACACACTTATTAGAATTTACTTTACAATTTATGAAGGATTATGCCATGCTGACATTTTTTAAATCCAAGACTGGGTATTTTTGAAGATTAATCTGACTGAAATTACTGAAGTTTATGCAGACATTTAGAAGGATCTCATAGTATGTGTTTTGCAGATCAGTGAGATCCACAGTATTTCTGCCTGGCATTACATTATACGAATTTCTATGAGGAAATATCAGCAGATCTCCAGTTTACAAATATGAAGGCAGGGGTGGGGGAAGTTTTAGTATGTCAACAGGAAGTCCACCCCTCATCCCCTGATGTTTATCCAGAAATGAAACCACCAGACTGTTCATCTTGCTGCTTTGGACACTTTCTTTATCACCTGCTTTATAATTGAGCTTCAGTTTCCAGAAAAATTTTCTAAGCAATTGTCTTTATTTGTCCAGCACAACTAGACAGAGCAGAACGTGAGGAATACTATATACAGTACTGGAAAACACAGACAGCCATAACAGAATTTCATCTGAACTTATAAATATCTTATCTTTTTATACTAGAATTTCTAGTATGCATATTTTATTACTGAATAATTTTATCACTGATTATAAAAAGGGATCCCAAAGTGTTCAACTGTTTGCTTAAGAGAAGAACGTTAACAGTATCTGGACAAAGCAGAGAGTTCAACTATTGCATAGGAAATTTATTCTCCAGTATTTATGTTTTATTAGCCCAGAGAAGAGAATTAAACTTTGTCTTCTAAGCTGGGTTAGAGATAAAAACATTGTTAGCTTTCTGACTGAAATTGTCTAAATATTAAACATTAAACTATCTGAAAATAATGCTAAGATCCTGCAAGCGTACAAAGGTACAGCTTTAAACTTATATCACTGTAATAGAAAATTGAGGATGTCTTTTATATTTGTTGTATAATAATGGTTCCTTTCCTGAGTTGCATATCCTATGGCTGATCTTGCAAGTTATTGAAATACTCATGTCAAACTATTATCTCCAAAAATTATTTCTTACATCCCCAATAACATCACTATCTAAATATTCTTGTACCTTTCTTTCTTTCGTGTAAAAATGCCACATCCGAGTAGAACATTATAATATGAATATATAAAAATTATCAAATAGTTATTATTAAAAGATATCACTCTAGTCAACTACCATGAATCTATTGTATACATGAACAAAGACAATCTCTTACAGAGCGACTATGAGGAAGAAATTGACTTTTAGTACATCAATTAACTGTCATGGTTGGTCTCAGCCTTGAGACTTTAATCTACCACTTACTACATAAGGCCCAGTGGTAGACGGCATTATGCATGGAAGAATGTTATGTAGTCACCAAAACTGTATGGGCAAGAGCTTTACACTTTACAGACAGGAGCCATTTACTAGACAAGTATGTGAAGATGATTCTTAGTATAAGAAAGATATTTATATAGCTGTGGAAGGCAAATAAACTTTCTGATAAATGAGTAAATGGTTAAACAGTCTTTTAGCTAAGCAGAGACTAGAATGAGGTTTGTGGCAAAATATTTAATTCCAACTTCCCTGGCAAACTTCAAGTGGAGACTGACTCAAAAGACCTAACATACTCTGTTGTGTGAGAGATGAGGCATATGGCAAGTCTGAGACCCTGTCTATCACACTGTCAAGAGGGAAATAGAAAATCAGTTAAATGAAGAAAGGAGACTCCAAGCCATTTAATACTATTAAAGTATAAATGGCAGAGTACAGAGACCAGCTGGAGGAACCTGGAATTGCTTATAATTTTTTAGTATTTTTTACTGTACCATATGTAATTGAGAGTTGTCATTTTCTCTTTAATCATCCAAGCTGTACATTTCACACCATTGCATTCCTCACTATCCCATCTGTATCTCAAGGACATTAAATTACTCATCTCCCTTTCACATATACTTTTTTTTCCTTCTTTGCCACAGTTTGCCAACTAGGAGACAGTTCTCCCCATTTTTTTTTCCCAAGACTGTGTCTCCCATTGTCCTCACCTTTTTCTGCAGCTGGATGATGAAGCAAAGAAGAAGCTAGTCCTCCTTCCAGGAGTGGTGCAGACATTCAGTCAACTCAGACTTCTTCATTTATCAGGTGATTTTAAAAAAATGAAAGTGTAGAAAGTAAAAAGAATACCCTGTCCCAAGGAATGTTACCAGCCTATTCTTTCAGTCGTCTGTCATGATGGGATGTATCAAATTCCCTTTCAACAGAAATGGGAAGATATTAGGACTCCAAAACTGAAATTAGTTTTCCTCTGGGTCATAGTTCAATTTAAGGATTTTTTTTAATTGGGTAAAAATGGGCTGGGATAGAAGGAACGTAATAAGTTTAGTAGGTAATTAAAATGAAGAAACACAAAAGTTACTGATAGCAAAGGTGGTAAAAAGGAGTTCAGTACACACATTAATAGTTTTAATTCTGCCTCAATTTTATTATTAACATTACTTTGTCAGTAGTGCTGTTGCTAACTTCTTTTCAGTTAAGTAACTCATTTTTGCTGCCTCTCTAATGCACATTTCTTAGGAAAAAAGGGACTGTTGTCTCTAGTAAGTAGTGGAAGATTCTGGAACTAAAAAATATGTGAAAACATATTAACTTTGATAGAATTATTCATTGGCAGTAAAAAAGTTAGTATAAAAATCAGATCTGAGAACTTAGGTTGCCTTCCAATTTTCAGTGAATAGAGCTAGTTTGAAATGATTTTTTTTAATCACCCATACAAAGGGTTAAATAAAAATTTTATAAACTAAAAGAAAAATGTAAGTCAGTTATCTTTACTGCTAAAATTCAAAGTCACAATGAACAGTGGAACAAAGAAGTTCTGTCAAGTTTGTGTTTTCTTCATGACAAACATGACAGATTTTGGGCATTATCATGTCAGTTAAATTTTTTGTTGAAAAACAAATATAAAAACCAGTATTGTATTTACATCATAGTGTCAGAATGGATTTAAAGCTAACATAGCCTTACAAATAAATGAGATATTTTAAAGTCAAAATCACTTATCCTTATGAAGTGTCTTATCAATAGTAGGTGTCAAAGCAATTTTATTATCCTGTCTAAGTTATCAGTTTCTCACATTGTGAGGTTTAATACCTCATTAACAATCCCATTACCTCCTAAATCAGTAGTATATCATCCCCAGTTCTATTTACAACAATTACCAAAGTTGCTAACTCACCAAAATTCACTCTTTACTAAAAACTCACTAAACTCACTCCTTACTCCTTAAAACTCATTCCTTACTAAATTCTAGCTCCTCTTTTATAAATGTAGAAGAAAAAAAAAAAAAACAACAAAACTCCACTTTTGTTTTTAACAAACTATAAAAACCCTTTTTTTTTTTTTTTTTATTTTTATCCTCCACCCCCTCGGGCTGCGA
>JANIJG010016828.1:30753-41100 GCA_024611175.1 Megaceryle torquata
TGATATTATGCATAGTAAATATTCTAAGACTTTTTCATAATAGGTCATATACAAAGAAAAATTTTTTAAAAATGGTTCTAGGAAGGAAAATAAGCTATTTGTAAGGAATATACAGTATTCCAGTATTTTCTAACAGTATGATAGCATTTACAAGCAGATATTTTATGCACTTTCACCAGGTCATCAAATTTATGGCAAATCATATCCTGAAAAGACTACATCTAAATTGCATTAAAATCAATACGCAATCAGTTCCTGACCTTTTGACATCAAAAGGAAGGTTTTATGTAGGCAATGAATGAGAACTATCGATCTGGTTTTAATTCCAATATAAATGTACTTATTTAAACCTTATATATAGGTTATTTACATTGGTATTTTTAAAATTTTCATTGCCAGTTCTATTTCCATATTAGGTTTTATGGGGTAGAGCAAACTTGCAATTATTTGGGTTTTGGCAGCCCTAATGGCTTTAACTAAAATCAAGTATCTCACAGTGTTAGATGCTGTATGAACATATGCTAGGAAGCAACTCCTGCACTGAATATAGATGTTAAACTCTGAAATGACAGGTGAAGACAATGCAAATAAACCTATGTCATCATTCAGTCTTACACTCCAAGACTGTTGAGATCAAGCAGTTAAAATTCCCATAAAATGGTAAAATACAGCTTAACAAAATGTCAAAACTTTTTCACCCTCATAAGTGACACCACTCAGCTTGGTATCATCTGCAAACTTGTTGAGGATGCACTTAATCCCACTATGTCACTGATGAAGATATTAAACAACACTGGTGTCAATATAAACCCCTGAGGGACATGATCTGTCACTGATCTCCATCCAGACATTGAGCTCTTCACCACCACTCTCTGGATGTGACCATACAGCCAATTCCTCATCCATCAAGTAGTCCATCCATCAAATCCATATCTCTGCAGTTCAGAGAGGAGGATGTGTGGCCTTACAGAAGTCCAGAGAAGTGACATCAGTAGCTCTTCCCCTATCTACTGATGTAGTTATTCCATCATAGAAGGCCTTCTCTTGGTGAAGCCGTGCTGGCTGTCTCAAATAACAGCATGCATGGTTGCTCGCAGCATTCTTTTTGAGAAAGTAAAGATGAAATCATGGCTTAGCAAGTGGAAAGTTGTCCTTAGGCTTCCCTAAAGTGAATGAGACAGCATATCATAGCTTACAGTCGGTGTAACATAGCCATTAATATGCATCAGCTCAGTTATCCCTTCCTCTGCAGATCTCACTCATGCAATTCTGTGTAAACTTTCTAGCCCTTTGTTGAATGAGGTGTTTGATATTCCTTTCAAAGGTAAACAAGTGTGATTTACTTAGATTTCATGCAGTCATGAAACAACAGAGACCATTAGAACATTGAATTCCTAAGCTGCACACCACTTTATAGGCTTTATCAACGCTAAAAAAATGTGTATTGTGATGGGGGCAAGAAAATAATGAGTGAATTGGAGGTTCAGACCCCTCCAGATTTGGACTGCTACACTGCCTTCCCAGGAACAACCCAGTCTTGATGACTCCTTTGCTACAATGAACCAGACAAAAAGAAATTGTACAGAGTTGTAGCATAGAACTGTTCACTTGCCCTACCACTTATCTTTAATGTCACAGTTTGGGATTAGGAATCAGACTGCTCATTAAAGTCTTTATTGCAGTGAAGTTCCAACATCTTTTTCTTATTTCTTTAACAGCAACAATCCTTTTCTTTAAAAAGGGAGTAAAGGAAAGAGAAAAATCATTTTATTGCTTATATGTTAGGCTCAAAAAAACTTACTGATTTTGATACTGCTGCTCTTCCTGACCTTTCCGCTTTTTATTTTTTTCTTAACATAGCCTTTTTTTACCACTTTCTATGATATTATCTACACATTGTCACAAGCTTCTACAGTATAAAAAAAATAATTTACAACATTATTTTTCCCAAAGTGGCAATTTGTGGCAAAATGTCCTGTACAGTATTAGAAACCACATTCAGTTTTTGCAAATGGGTAATCTTTTTTTTTTTCATTTGTTTTACTATATATCTTTCAGCATGCAAAACCTTTTTTTTTCTATTCCATTAGCCCAAATCTACAAATGACACTACAGAGTCAGACTCCAGTTTTCCACATGGATCTCTAGATCTCCCAGTAACTGCAGTATGAGGACAGAGGCAAAAAAACTCTGACAAGGCACAATCTGTTAAAAAAGTCTTAATATCTAAAGATTGTTTCAGAAGGGAATTTGAACGAGTAGCAAGGCCCTTTTTGTAATTCAGTAGCTAAGCTTTTCTTGTTTATTAGTTTTATTACTTGTGTGACCTTTCATTTTCAAATAGGAACAGTTAGCAAATCCATGCAGCTTATGTTAGCTGAAGATTTCTAAACCTTTTACTGAAATTCTGGATGATTTTTTCCTGCTCTGCAGGACATTGCAATGTATAATTGCAAAAGAACTTAAGAAAACTTAGAAAATAAAAACTTAAATGTTTTGCTGGTCACCTGCTGATCAGTAATTAACTTCATATCCTCCCCTCTGCTTAACACAATATGAGAATATTAATTTGCTTATGAAGGAATGCTGACAATTTATTTGACTCTTCACCTATTTTTATGAGACATACTTCAGAAAGAACAAAAAGTCTCTTCTTCCTGGTGTGCAAGTATTATCCAGAGTGAGAAGCAGCCTGAGCATTATAAAAATGTCTGCCACTCTACTTTTACTTCAACCTTTTATTCTAATATGAATAATGTCTATCCTTCTCTTCTATCTTTCGATCACGATATGAAATCCTGAACTTTCAGATTCTGGACAGGTTGAGAAGGGCTTAAGCTTCTCACAAAACCTTTGAAAAAAAGAGCTTCTGCCAATTTTCTCACCTGCCTTGTACTACAAGTATGAATTCTTATAATGTAAATTGATAAGTAATTATTGATGTCTTCCAGTACCACCTCATATACAAACCTCCTGTCTTTTCCTCTTAGCTTCACCAGACAGAAATAAGCATATGTGATCACAAACTTTGAATCTAGTTTGTGCCAAAGTGTGGGTAACACAACTAGTGTATCTGAAAAGTATAAACTTTGAACAAGGCTGAGTGTAAGGTTCAACACGTGTCAGGGCAATCACAAGCACAAATACAAACAGTAAGTGGATTGAGACCAGCCCTACAGAGAAGGACTTGGGGGTGTTACTGGATGAAATCCTGAATATGACCCAGCAATGTGTGCTCGCAGCCCAGAAAGCCAATTGCATCCTGGGCTGTATCAAGAGCAGTGTGGCTAGTAGTTCAAGGGAGGTGATTCTGCCCCTCTCCTCTGCTCTCATGAGACCCCACATGGACTACTGTGTCCAGCTCTCAGGCACCCACCATAAGGACATAAACTTTCTCGAGCAGGTCCAAATGAGGGCCACAAAGATGATCAGGGGACTGGAACACCTCCCTTATGAGGACACACTAGCACATTTGGGGTTGTTCAGCCTGAAGAAAAAAAGGCTTCAGGAAGACCTTAATGAACCCTTTTGGTAGTCAAAGTGGACCTACAGAAAAGAAGGGGAGGGACTCTTTAGCAGGTAGTCCAGTGGTAGAATGATGGATAATGATTTTAAATTGAAAGAGGATAGATTTAGATTAGATATTAGGAAGAAGTTATTCACTGTGACGGTAGTAAGTCACTGGAACAGGTTGCCCAGAGAAATTGTGGATACTCCTCCATGGAAGTTTCAAGGCCAGGTTGGATGGGGCTTTGAGCAACCTGGTCTAGTAGAAGGTTTCCTTGACAATGGCAGGAGGGTTGGAACTATATGATCTTTAACATCCATTCCAACCCAAACCTTTATATGATTATATGGATATATATCTTACACCAGAGATCTGTACATGTATAGAACACTACACATCCCAAGATGAAGCCTGGATAGAAAAGAACACTTGTCAAGGCGGATATATGGATTTATGGTAACCCTATTCATGCAGAAATAAGAGAGGAACTTTTATCCTCCATTTCTCTCTTTAGCATCACCTTGATTGGTTATATATCTGTGATGCTGTGGACATGCAGAGACCAAAGGTAGGTTTTCTGGCTGTGGGAATCAACGTTCAGGAGTCACATACACAAGCTGTCCTATAAATGCAGTAGCTCTTTTATCATCCTATTATCTTCAATAAATGCAATTATTTGCAAATATCACTGGAGAATTACTTTCACTATTTAGATGAAATCTTTATTTTATCTGAGGTGTTAGTGCTGAAAAGCTAAATTGAAAACTAGCAGCATGATGCAGAGATGAGAAGATGTCAAATATCCTAAATATTCTTGTAAAGACTTTTCTTCCCCCAGGAGAATTACCTTTCTCTTATCTTAAACAAGGGTGAGTCAGCTATTTCATCAGTAAGAGAGGATGATAAATTGTTCTTTATTGAAGAAAGAATTGTATGAATCTCTCTCAGTCCGGTGGTAAGTACTAGAGTACTGAAAGGCACCCTCCTACAGTATTTTCCATATCCAGTCAGCATAGTCCTTTCTCTTTAGGCATGTCTTATACTTCATCCAGTCCACCATTTGAACTCACTTTGAGCAAGTTCAGAGAAGGGCAACCAAGCTGATGAAGGGTCTGGAGAACGAGAACTATGAGGAGAGGATGAGGGAATTGGGATTTTTAGTTTGGAGAAGAGGAGGTTGAGGCGAGACTTTATCACTCTCTACAACTACCTGAAAGGAGGTTGTAGTGAGGTGGGTGAGGCCTCTTCTTTCAAGTAAATAATGACAGGGCAAGAGGAAACAGCCTGAAGTTGCATTGGGGAGGTTTAAGTTGGATATTAGGAAGAATTTCTTTACTGAAAGAGTAGTCACGTGCTGAAATGGGCTGCCCAGGGAGGTGGTGGAGTCACTATCCTTGCAGGTATTCAAAAAATGTGAAGATGAGGCACTTTAGGACATGCCCTAGTGGGATGGTGAGGGTGAGGGTTTTTTTGGTTGGTTGGTTGGCTGGTTTTTTCTTGGGTTGTTTTGGTTTGGTTTTTTTGTTTGTTTTTATTTTTTTCTTTTGTTGTTGTTGTTGTTTTGGTTTGGTTTGGTTGCTTGTTTGGTTTGTTGGTTGTTTTTGTCTTGTTTTGTTTTGTTTTGTTGGGGGGGGGGGTGGGTTCGCAGTTGGCTGTGGTGATCTTGGAGGTCTTTTCCAACCATGACAGTTCTGTGATTCTATGATCATGTGTTATACACGATTTCCTCCAGTATTCACATAAATAAATACCATATCATAATAAATGTGAAACTAATCTTATAAACTATTAGATAATTCAAATCCCACTCTTAAAGGTTTTTTTTTTAATTAAGGAGCAATTGTAAGAGCTAAGATACAGGGAAAATATAGAGTACTGCCTTTTTTAAAACACTAATAATCTGCTCATAAATGGAAGATAAACTACATTTTAAATAGTATTTTGAAACAGTTGAAGTAAAACTGTCCATGGATAACTGGAAGATGACTAGACACTTGCCATGTTTTAACTGACAAATACATTGTTCTAAATCATAAAATGTCTGGATTGACAAAGTGGTTTAAAATAGCTTTGCTTGATGGCAAAGCCAGAGGCAGCTCATGTGATCAAATTAGAAGGAAGTGTAGGTGTATGGTATGTAAATGTATTAATAAATATGGCAAAATATTATAAAAGTATGTATTGTACATAAATAATATGTCTCTTTAGTGGGAGAAAAAAGCATAATAGAAAAAAATGCATGAGAAAAAAGGAATTTAGCATAGAAAACCTATAATCTTCAAGGTGGATGTATAAGGGAGGGGTATTTTCATGGGGTTTTCTTTTTTCTTGACTTTTGTGTATGTGGTAAAAACCTATGCTTTAAGATGTAATTCATTTGCATTACTTTGTGTTACATGTAAAGACAAGTTTTTACTGCTGAAATTAAAGCTACCAGGATTTATTTCTCTCTGTGGTGAATTTCATACAAAACATTAAACTCAGCAAGGCAGAAAAAACTTGTGACACATTATCAGTACTTCTTTCTTATAGAATTGTTCATTGTTTGAGTTTTTAAGTTTATTTATTTCCTTCCACAGCTGTGAGGTCTGTGACCATCAATGGAACAGATTCAGATTCCGTTTTCCAAAAAGGCAGTTTATATTGTGTTATCATCTGTTTATACTGTCCTATTTTTTTTCTGCCAACTTTCAATATTCAGTTGTAGCTAAGAGTGATCTATCTAGTTTGGTTTGAATAGTTTCAATGTAAAGCTCTTCTGAACAGAATAATCAATATTTGTCTTCTTTAAATATTGTGCATACATTCTTAGTCTGGGTTTTACATCTGCATTTATTTATTGCTAACACTTGAATTATATTTGATAAAAGCAAACAGATATTTCTAGACATATTACAAAGTTATTTATGTGGTATTCCAGACCAGATACTATTACTAAACTAATTAAAAAATATATATTTTACTCTGATTGTATACAGAAAATATCTGATTAAAATGTCTGGATCCTCCTTCAAGGAAAAAGAAGCAAAGAAACCCTGCCCAGAACCAAAGCCAAATTGACAAAAAACCTGGAGAAATAATTAAAAATACAGTTGGCCAAAGGAAGACCTTAAATCACCTGTACCTTTTGATATGCAGCCATGTAGTTGGTCATGGCCTTGGCTACTGTACTACAGATCATTTAGAAAAAACAACAACAAAACCCCAAACAACAAAAAACACGTCACAACAACAACAACAACAAAGATACCTCTACAGATAATGAAAATTTAGCTTGCATGTGTAGGTGTGTGGATGTACATTTCAAGAAATGCTTGAACTGTTCTATCCAATGTGTTGTGTTATATAAACAAAATCAGTCAAGAAGAAGTACAGCTACAGTACTAGTTTGCATATACAAAAAACCATTTTATTCTTTCACTAGCAGGTGAAGATCTGGCCTACTAGCCTTTTTATGTTCCTCAGGGCAAGTCTCTAGAAGTGAGAAAAATTAATTTCTTAGTATATCTTTTAAAAAACTATACATATGTACATTGAAATCACTGGTTAGCCCTCTGCTGAGCAGTACAGATTTAAAGCAGCATTTTACCCCCTATGGAGCAATTAAATTATTTTAAGTGGCTGTAGACTTAACAGCAAATCACTTCCTAAGAGTAATTAAAGTGAACACAGGCCATGGAATTATTTTTTAAAAAATGTTATGTTGTTCTGGTAAAATATGCAGACAGTTAACAGAGGTTTTAGTGGCATAACTATAAAAATAAGACAAAAAAAATGAACTCAAATAAGAACAAAAATTGCTTAAAGATGTGTGAAACTGGAGGGTCCGGTTCCTCCTTACACTTGAGTGCTCCAGTATTAGATCTACCACTTCAGGTTCCCTGAGGCTTGCTATCATTAGGCCTTCCTTACACATTGAAAGGTAAATTTTAATTGCACCTAGTAAACCAAAAAAACAGAAAAAATGCATATGAGTTTTAAGTACTCCACATAACATAGAATCCATGAATGCCGATATTATTTTAGAAAGAAAGTTCACCAATATTCAGGTACAGGCAATACCTTTTCAGTAAAAGCCTCAGAAAGAAACATGATACAATAAATATGATCAACAGTCTTAACAGAAGTGATTTACTGTGTTTGGAGAACCCTTAAAATTACCAAAACATTGGCAGAAAGAATGAAAGAAAGGATACAGTCCTAAAACTTCCTGTTAGCCTCAAATTAGCAGTCACAGAGTGAGCAATATAGATTTCTTACCTCATAATCACAAAGGGTTTAAAAACACTTGGATTTAGGCTTTTGGCTAGAAAAGGCATTATAGCTCCAACAAAAGATTCCTTAGTCTCCCTGAGACACAGGGTGTTTTTCTTCTAATATCAGTATGACTTCTTCTCTTTAACCTTTTCTGTTTTTCCTAACTGTTTAATGTGGAGTTGTTTCTAGGAGCTTTTTTGTGCATGTTACTGCCGCCTTCTGCTTAACAAAGGGACTTCCTTTATCTTCAAGAGGACCCAAATGTATGTCACCAAAAGAAAAATACCCTGCCTTTCCAATATTCATCTTCCCCTGTAGCCCCTGATCGCTCTAATTGCCATGTTAAGGTGTCAGGTCATTCTTGAGCCTCATTCTCGCTATCACTGTTACCTAGTATGCCAGTTTGATACATGTAGCAGAGAAGACTAAGAAATCCATCTCTAGGGCCAAACCACCATTAGACAGAATTGAGATCATACAGTTTCTTCACTGAGAGGGTGGTAGATAACTGAAACAGACTCCCCAGGGACCCGGTCATGGTACCAAACCTGTCATAGTTCAGGTTATGTCTGGACTCTTAGTCATATGATTTAGTTTCAGGTAACCCTGTGAGGAGCAGGGTATTAGACTTGATGATACTTATGAGGGCCTTCCAACTTTAGATATTCTATGAATTTAACACTTATGAGCCATTCAGCTCTCCTCAAAAGTAGAGTCACTGTATGCCAGTCATTTTTATTTTTTAAACTTTATTCTGTCTCTTCTGTAGATGATATGCTGTTTGCTTCACATTTGTCTAGATCTCCTCAGAAATGACATCTCAATGAATCCTTGAGTTATATTTTGGTTTTGAATTAGGACATACCAATTTCTTCAATGTGAAAACATCTTCTATTGCTTAAATAGGGAACAAAAATCAAACCCTGTTTCAGACTGACATTGCTGCTACACAGAAGGTCACTTTTTTTCTTGATATTACTCTGCTATGCAAAAATCACACCAAAAAGTCAAAGCAGACAATTCATACCCTAAAAAGGTTAATAGAGCTGCATGACACTGAAGGAGAGTCTTTTTAAGTGAATCAGATGAACTTGCAGTTTTTTTAGGGTACAATATCTTGTAGTATAACACCCATCTGAAAAGACAGAAAGTTAATGTCCAGTCCCCTTCTCTACATGAAGATACTTAGTGTCTCAGTTTCTCTGGAAAATGACCAAAAGCTGTGCTGCAGAGTATTCCAGAATGATGTTACTTAACTTTTGATTATTTCAAGACAAATGCTTCAAACAGGATAAAAAGGTAAATTGATTTATAATATATTTCTGAAAGATATTCTCTAAGAAATATGGGCTGCTTGCAAGAAGGTCTTAATAAAATATTATGCCTTACTTAGTGCATTGGGTCCTAATAGCCTCAAAATAGACTGTCATAGAAACTAGGATAATGGTGGTGGTGTAAATTAATAAATAAATACATAAAAATAAAAGCTTTGCAGGAAAAAAAAAAAAAAGTTATAGTAACAGGGAATATCTTCATTCATTTATTTTCAGGGCTCTCCACCGGCCAAAAGATGGGGCATAAACCATTATATTTCAAAAATGGTACAGATTTGCCTGTTTAACTGAAGAGCTAAAATAAGCAGATGCTTGCCCATCTGCCATCTGTCCATCTGCCAAAGTCCAAGAAAGTACAGATCAAAACAGCAGTGTCTGAGATACCTTTAGTTAGCAAATATTGGCAACTGAAAGTGTTTCCTCTGCGAATGCCTGCTGCACAATTTAGGAAATACACATAAATCCTCGGCCTGACAGAAGTAATAGGTTGATTACCAGAATGATTCACTGCATTCCTTTTTATATATGTCATCTTTTTCAAGACTTGCATGGAGATTCTTCCAATAACAATAAGGAATCTTCCAGTTTTGCTTCTTAAAATGATAAAACAAGTGGATATGACTTATTGATGGACATCAAACTCTAACAGAAATCCTTGTTTAGAGATAGTAAAAAAATGTCACTCCAATAGAACTCTAGACTCTATAGCTATATTTATGTCACTAAAGCAAAAATATTATTCAGGTCATTAGAATTTGAGAAATTAATTGATAATACTAGATTTGCATTTAGGTTTACATTTAGATTTGCCAGGGTTTAATCTATTATTCTTCTTCCTCATTATTATTATTATGTTTGTTATTACTTTCCTGCCACCTTAGAGAAATATGTGTTGAATTATATAATAAAAATATATAAATATTTCCTAACAGAAAAAAAAGAGCAATATGTCTATGACAACAGAAGTATTATACTGTAGTTGTCTAGACTACCTGCAAAGTGATAGGCATTCTCTTGTCCTTTGGACATGTAATGCTGGGCATAGCACTGCTGTACTTTGAAAAGTGAGTCAGTGACAATGACATCATGGGGTTCCATCTTCAACCTTCTCTCAAAGCCTTCCATAACACATCTGTTTTCTTTGTAAGTCAAAGGGTGATTTCTACAACTGCTAATCCTGCGGTTTTGTATTAAGATATGAAAAACAAACTACACTCTTATCTAATACCTTGAAATCAGGGATTAGTG
>JANIJG010016828.1:41594-60421 GCA_024611175.1 Megaceryle torquata
AATTGTTTTTTTTCCTTTCATTTTATAATGGGTTACATATATTTTCCTCTGTAAAATGTTACTGTTGTCCACTGAAGAAGAAACATTGTTACATTTAAATAGCCAAAAAAACCCTGATAATAAAAATGTGTAATGAAATGACTTGTTTTCTGTGATTTTGAGATCTATCCTCCTTCGTTATTGAGAAATGAATTCCAGTTCAAATTGTAGAATGCAGGCTACAGAATACTGAAAGAAAGTGTATGGAAAAATTTGAATATATTTTTTTTACTGATTAAAGGGTCAAGGAATATCATTGTTAGGAATGACTGGTTGCGTGAGTAGCACTGTGAGTGTGGAAATGTAGGAAACAAATAAAGACTAGAATGGACTAGTATTTCATTCTCAAACTATAACATTGATCTTCATACTGTGTGACAGGAACATTTAAATGTTTTATTTTTTTCAGTAAATACCCTCACAGACAATCAAATAGCTTTGCACAAAATAAAGAAGGCAGTCTCAAATCACAGTTTAAGCACTACGGTTCCCATCCTCATATAAAAAAAAAAAAACCAAAAAACCAAAACGTGTCTTGAGGGAATCAAAGCATGCAAGGTAAACAGATATGTGGGAAAGAATCTTTCCATGTGAGACAAACAGAGGTGGATGGCAGGCTGCTCAGTAAGGTGAAGAATACAAGCAAGGGTCAGCCAGAATCACTTCAGTATTACTAACAGCATATCCTTCAATATAGATGTCTGAAATGAGCAATGAAGCCAACACTGACAACAGGAACTTCTGTAAAGAGAACTAGAGTTTCCTTGCAAGTGCCATCTTATTATATAAACATTTTCCTCTCTCCTTGATTTATATCCCTCTTCCATATATGTAAACCAGAGAAAATAGAGAACATGAATTTTGTAACACTGACTTCTGTATTTTCCCTCTCTTTTTCTCAAAATTCATAACCTTTACTTGTGCATGTTATGTACCTCAGATTATAAAAATCTGTTTGAAAAATACTTTTTTTTGTGCCACAAATACTTCAAACTTCATACTTTTTCTGTAATTTTGTGTTTTAGCTTACCCATGCTGTTTTGTTTTAGTTTCTACTTATGAGCATACATGCCAAAAGTCAAAATATTTATATATAAAATGTTTTAGTGCAATGTAATCTAATTAAATTGTTGTTTGGAAACATAGAAAACAGGCTACACTTACTGGAGAGAATATTTTGTCTTGGAAGTCAATAAGTCAGAAAATCTTAGCTCTCTCCAGCTGACCAAAAAATATCTTTACTGCTCCATGTAGGGCACATCTCCAGCTGATAAGGTAATATCTTGTGCTGCTCTGAATTCCTGAAAATGAATTTGTTATTTTTAAGTTAGGGGAGCTAGTGTCCTGTTTCCAGTAAAGTTCTGTAAAACTATCATACTTTATTTCCCTATAGTTAGAAAAAAGACTGTATCCACATAACAGTCATGAATGGGTAAACCTTTTACACCACAGTTAACTATACTTATATTAAATACAAATTTGAGTTTTAGAAATGTTCTTTAAAAGATGGGTTTCCTTAATGGCAGATTTCTGTTTCATGCAGTCTCTTAATTTCAGCTTAAATCAAGAAAGTTATTCTTCCTTTATGATTAATATCTTTGGTGGAGCACCAAGTTATTCTAAACATAAAACCTTAATTGATAATTGTTAATTTGACTTTTAATATTGACCATATGTGCATGTTTCAAATATCAAAACCACATGGATTCCTATAAAAAAAAAAAAAAGCTGTATAGAGTAACAAGAAAAAAGTACACTCAAGTTTCTCAGGATGAAAAAACTTACATATACCATATGAATTAAAGAGAGATCTGCTATCAAGTTTTTCAATTCCCTGTCAGGAATCACTGTTTGGAGGACATAGTTTAAAGTGGTTCTTGCAGGGACAATCAGAATGGTTCAAATCAATAGAGGGAGTTTCAAAAATAAACATGCCTTACAAAGAGCAAAAGAAAACCAACCAGAATCCCCAGAGCTCTGATCAGTCAGGGAAACTGCTTGCACATTAAGGGAGTAAAACAACATTCTCCTTAATGTGCTTGCCTTCCCATCTCTGTAAAAGAGCTTAACAATTATGAAGAGCTTTTGATATAGTGGTTTGCATGTCTCTTTTTTTGTTGGCTTTCCCCCTGTCTATTCTTTTCTTTAAAAAATGAGGATGCAAATCCCATAGAGTCAGTATTTTCAAGGAAATTCATATGAACTTCTTAAAGAAAAGATAAAAGTCCTTACAGGTTGTTATCATGGTGAGAATAGTCTTCTTTTTTTAATAGATATTTGAATACCTTTTATACACCAACAGAGCTTCTTCAGCCCCAAGCAAATGAATTGTAAGAACAGATGTCAATTTAATGATGCAGAGTATTTCACAATGGATTCTTTCCCAGGCCATAGTACAAGAATGTGAAGTAGGTAAAATTCGCAAAGGAACAAGAGATGGTACAATTATGTTAGAATTCAAAAGAATTCTTGCCCAAAATGTAGTCTTAAATGCTTTAAAAGTAGTGTCATGAAAAATTATCTTGTATAACCAATTATTTATCAAGGAAAACATTACATTGAATGCTGTCCAAATAATTATCTGCAATTAAAAACAAACATTAAACCATAAAACAAAAAAACCAAAACCACAAACAACAAAAAAACCCACAAAAACTACCAAAAAAAAAAAAAAAAAAACACAAAAAACCCCAAACAAACAAACAAACAAAAAAAAACAAACCAAAACCACAAGCAAACAAAATACCAGCCCTTACCAAAACCCCCAAAACAACAACAACAATAAATCAATGACTCCATTACTGTTGTCAGAATCTTAAACACAATCAGCTGATCATGTCTTCCAAAAAAGGACAATAAACTTAGGGCCTGGTGTGTCTTATTTCCTGCCCTAATATCAAATTAACACTTCATGCAAATATCTTCTCTCACTCTTGTCACCCCCATTTAATTAACAAGTCATGAAATACTGAATGTCAATGCTCACTCTTCTGCATGGCTGCCTAGTAGTTAGCCTCTCTGATGAGGCAGACACATGTCATCCAAGCTGTAAATATGAAAAAGAAGCTAATAAACTGTCTAATATCATAGGATAAAAAACATATGGTAGAATTCTATGTAAATTATGCTGTGGGGGGAAAAAAAAAATGATGTGATTATTAGCTTTATGCCATGAGCTGTAACTACAGTATCAGTTACTAAAAGAAAGCATAGGTAAAGAAGCTGCTTACTAAGAAAATTATTCTCCCATTTAGCTTATGTTTGTCCTGACAATTAAGTCATTAATTAGCACATTTTGAAGAAGCATTATGTTCTTTCAATAGTGCAGAATCTAATCTCAACATTTGTATAGCTGTGCTTTGAATTTTAGGTGGGCCCATTGTTTCTCCTTCCCCCTTGCCTCTTCTATTTTCTTTATTTAAAATAAGATAACCAGTGGCACCTTAAGTGAAAATAGAACATATATACACACTAAATACAAGAATAAATGTCTAGAGGAATCAAGGCAGGCTTATTCTTTTTTCCACATCAACAATTATATTTTTCATAGAAACAGAATTGTTTAGGTTGGAAAAGACCTTTATGATTATTGAGTCCAACTGTTAACCGGGCACTCCCAAGTCCACCGCTAAACCATGTCCCTCAGCCACACATCTACCTATCTTTCAAATACCTCCAGGGATGGTGACTCCATGACTTCCTTGGGCAGCCTGTTCTAGTGACAACCCTTTCAGCAAAGAAATTTTTCGTAATGTCCAACCTAAACCTCCCCTGGTGCAACTTGAGGCCATTTCCTCTTGTCATATTCTCTTGTTACTTGGTTGAATAAACTGATCCCCACCTCGCTACAATCTCTTTTCAGGGATTTGTAGAGAGAAAGAAGGTGTCCCCTGAGGATAAACAACCAGGATAAACAACCCCTCTCTGAGCCTTTTTAGTTTTGCCACATCACCTTTGGGTACTGATCACAAATACACATCACTGTCCATGCCTAATGTACCAAAAATGAACACAAAAAAGAAACTAAACCCAAACACAAATCCTGAAAAAAAACACAGATATGATCCTGTCCTTCCTGGGAATAATGGCTGTGAAGGGATGCTGGAGAGAGGTCTGGAACCTCTCTTTCATGAGCTTCATGGGACACTTTCACAATCTGTATACGTCTTGCACTATCAAAGAGCCCAGTGGGAAGGAGTGGTCTGAAATGATGCTGACAGTTCAGCTGGCATATGTAAGGTAAGCTCTCATCCTTTTGGAAATTATTGTTATGAGTAATATAATCACACTGTCATATTTGGAAGAATTTTCTTCAATAACGGGGCTTAGGAACCATGGAAACTGTATTTTTTAATGCTCAATAAATAAATGCTGCATCGAGAAGAATTCAGACCATGGTTATTTCCTTACATGTATTGCCATACAGTTGTGATGTCATATTTATTTTCAGCTATATGTGCATGTTTATTTTCAAGTTACATATAATGTGCACCAAACAGGAATGTTGACTATGTGAAAGGAGCAGAAAGGTCACAAAATTGCTGCTGTTTGCCTATTCTTCAACATGGGATAACAGCATTCACAAGACAAGACTGATGAAGCCACTTCTCTCATCCATCCTACATTATCTTTCTTCACATCTTCATAGGTGAGAAAGAAAGGGAGGAAATTTTGCTTTGACAGAGTCACATGTTCTCAAAAAAGTATTTGTCTGTAGTTTAATACTCAATGCTTTCATCACCTTTAAGTTCTGTGTTTTATCTTTATTTTTCAGGTCCCTGCCCCAGTCTTATAAAGCCACGGCTGGGTGTTTTGATCTTTCTCCTTCCACACCAAGTGCTCCTACCCAGGGGGGTAAAGGGGAGGGTAGCAATGCTGATGCTTGTACTCAGGCTTTGCAGCACAAATTTAATCACACACGTGCTCTGCTGGAAGATCCTCCCAAGTCCATTTTAAGAGCTCATATTTTTCTCTAAACTTCTAGATAACCTTTCCTACTCTCTAATTTAGATTAGACAGTGCTTTAGATGTGTCTTTAATGATCAAAGATAGACCAGAATGATGCTTCTACAGAGACCACCATGGACTGTTTTGCATAACAAGATCCCTGGGGCAATTTTTTAAGATACCTTTCCTTTTTTGTATGCTTGAACTGCAGGTACTGTTTTGCCCTCTCAGTTACCAGCCGTGGAATTGGATGTGTGCATCCGTAGCATGTGAATGCAATTGGGCTCTTAAAGGTCTAGAAGAAGTGATATTAGTTGCAGCCAAAAACACTTCAGGGTACAAAACTGAACATAATATTTTCATACACATACAAGAAAGAAACCATCCCAGAACTAGTCGCAAATGAAGAACTGTAATTGCAGAACTGAAGGAATTTAAAGCTAGCAAGGCAGCATTGAAAGCAGACCAAATGAATTAGAAGACAGCATGTAAGCATCCCAAGGCATTAAACACTGATATTAAAGCAAAAGATCAAATCTAGGAAACTGAATATAAAATAGAAAAGAATTTATTGTAGAAATTAATTGTAGAAATATTTTTAATTTTTTATTTAAAATATCCACAGTGGTTTGAAAGATAGATATTTGTCCCCTAGGGACAGAAATAATCTGCAAAAACACAGGAGAGTCAAGACTTTGTAGCCTTCTTGGAAGTTTGACTGCATCAAGAGACAGTACTTTAAAATTATTAAGTAAAGAAGGGACAGCAGTGGCATATGGTGTTCTGTAACTTAGCTTAGAAAAAGGAAAATCAGCATTAAAATGGAAATAAATCCCCATTATTCTATGCCATTAAAAAGAAAACCTGCTAGAAAAAAAAAGTCTTCTAATGTTAAATGTAGAAGGCAAAATACAATTTATACATGTCTGAAAAGATGATTGTTCTCTCATTGTGAGTTCAGACAAAACCATTATGATAATTTCTTCCTACATCAAACTCTCATGGTCATTTCTAACTAAGTTGAATCACATGAAAATGGCAATTGAATTTTTCCATATTTCAATAAATATTGAAAATATCAGTTTCTAGAATGAAGGGGCTGGTTGGTAATTTTCACCTTTTTAAATGCTATAGGAAGAAAAAAGAAAAGGTGGAGTAAATTACTGTAATTTTTGCTTTTCAAACATATTATCTTCAATGAATCAATAAAGACAATCACCATACCAATATATGGTACATATATGTATTTATTTCTAAAATGTGTCAATGCACAATCCAATATAAGAGAGATATATAGACTTTTTTTTTAAGTAAACATGACAGCAACAGATTCACTGATGTTAGTGTTAGTCTATATATACAAAGCTCTCAAATAGGCAAAGATAATAAACATAAACTGTGGAGACAGAAGTGAGAAAGCAATTTGAATAGTTTACTCACAGGGAAATTACTTTGAGATCGGGGAAAAAAGCTCCATCTGCCAAAGGATTTTAAAATCCTGATAAAAAGGGGGTAAAATGGTGGGGTGTATAAAAAGGATACTCAGAAGCGAGGTCAAAGTCATCTATGAACAAAAGCAGAAACAGCACACAGGAACAAGACAGGGAAGGAAATATCAGGTAAGAAGCATTTGTATTATCTCTTAAACATTATGCAGGATGAAGTAATTCCTAAATACAGTAGGATATAGAAACCGCTTATCTCTGGATACAAAGTTTGTATTGCATTAGGTTTGGGGAGAAAAAAAAATCCACAAACAAATAATAAACAAACAGACAAAAAAACCAAAACAAACCACATAAAACCATTAAAATTAATTCCCGTTTTCAGAATTTAAGAGTAAAGAGTTAATGCTCTGTTTAACAGGGGAAGGAAAAACAAAGAGTCAGTTTTATAGTATAGGCAAATAATCTCTATGTTTTACTTTAAAAACTTTTGTCAACTTTCTGTCTGAACCATAAATTCTAAATTTAAAATAGGACTGTTACTAAGAAAAGTCCATTGAGAAAATGATTCCTCATTTTAGAAGGTAAATACATTTTCCTGTAATTAGTTTATGCTGTGAAATCACTCAGTATCTCAGGACTTCAGCATCAAGCCTATACTATTATTTAAAAAACAAACAAACCAACAAAACAAAATACAACAACTACAAAATATTCTGTTTATTTAGGACTGAACTGGAAGTTCAACTATAAATGCCCCAATAACCATTTAGTTTCCCCACACCCAAATAAACCTTGTATTTAGAGCTGCAAATAACTGTACACAGAAGGAAACATTTACAAGTGAATATGGAAATAATGAGTTCCTTAGTGAATACTTCATATTTTTGCATGTCACTAAAACACATTTCAAGTTTCGCACCTAGTTCATGATGTCTCAGTCACTATCCATCTGTTTTACTTTCTTTCGCTATGGTATCCACGCAGTGATGTCTCACACAGTTCCGTTACATAGGGTTTCCCCTCAAACTACAGGGCACGTCAAAAAGAACAAAAATTACACTGCATTTTTGTGTCTCCTACCGCATGTTTCAGAAAATCCGTTTGCTTATAAACTAACACAAAACTGCCCCTTCTGATATATTTTAGTCAGTGAACTTGTGTATTCGATGGTTTGAACGCACAGGAAGAGAGCCTCCCTCTTATCTTACACGAGATGGTTAAAAAGGCAAACAACAGGAAAGACAAGAAAAAAAGCCCCATACAAGCAAAGCAGCTGCACGTGAACCACATTTTGCGTCAGTGCCACTTTCATCAGCATTGACCTTGGGTGCCCCCCAACCAGGTGCAAACCGGGTTGCTGAGGCGGGGTTCATCCTTCCCTCTGTGGGGGGAGTCAAAGAGGAAGGGAATCAGCGTGCCTGGGCTGGGAGAAAGCCCCCGCTGAGCAATTGAGCACCTGAATCTGGGCTGCTGGCGACCAGCGTCTCTGTGCACCAAGTGACACTCTTGCACTTCCAGCCTAGGTCTGACATCTGGATTAAATTCTTCATTTGGGTCACCATTTGTAAAAGCCGGACTGTAATAGGTACCTGAGGGGTTTGTTCATAAAAGCCAGTGAAGCCGAGCTGTGTCACAATGATAGCAGCTTTTGTGGCTTGTGGGGCTGGGAGCAGCTCGGGGGAGGTTTGCGCGGCAGGTGGGAGATTGACGGCTTTGTCTGCAGGACAGGAGCGTGCAGACTGGGGTGAGGCGCCCATCCCCCCAGCGATTGCTGCCTGGTGGGGATGGGTCGTGTAGCCGCGGGGGTTCTGCCCGGGACTGTTGTGTCTGGAGCGCTGAGGTGGTGCCGGGAGGAGGAGGTGCTGCCGGCTGTGAAGTTGCACACGGAGAAACTACTAGAACACCTGAGTGCGCAGCCGCCGGAGGATTTGGGCTGCCACGGTGCTTGAAGCCACGCCGAGAAGCAAGAGTTCACAAAAGCCGCGCGTTTTGTAATACGGGCGCGCGCCGTTTGCGGAGTAAAAGACTCCCCGGCCGCCCAGCGCTGTTTTACTTGCTGCCTGCCTACTCGAATAAACTAAATTTGATCTGATTGGCTGTGATCGTTTATCGTGTTCCCCGATAACAAAGATTCTCTGTAATCTGCAGATTTCAAAGTTCACAGCAAACCAGCATTCCTGTCCTGAGTAAGTTCATAACACAGTAGCTATAGAAGATATATTAGCAGCCCTGGTAAAGGAGCACTCATATTGATATACAGGAAAAATAGGAAAAAAACACATTAAACTCCAGAGGGAAAATGGCTTGGAAAGGTGTTTATTACTACTCAGCTGGGGAACTCAGTGCTGGATAAATGGTGGTGCATGATACTGTATGCAGAGAATTCAGTGAAATGTATCACTAGGAAGCTTTTTTTTTTAAAGATTCTGTATATACTACAGCTCATTAGACTGCCACCGGAATGTACATGGATAAATGAGGGAATTTTCACCAAGTATTTGTTGAACTATGTCACCTTTTATTCAGCTCAAATAATGGTATGCAACACTGTTTAATCTGAGGATCTGAAAATGTGTCTGGAGGAATAAAAATTTTACAGTTAAAAGTACAGCCATTATAATTACAAAGAGCTTGTCAGAAAAGGGTTGTGATCTGTGGTTTTTTATTTCTTCCTTTTGCATGTAGTTTAATTTTTAAAAAGTTATTGCACTTCAAGTGAAAGATTAAATTTAAAAGATTTTGAACCAATACAAAACTGAATCTATTAAGAAATTTCATTTAGAAGATTTGATTCATTCCTAATGAATGCAATAAGCCCAGGTGGTGATTTGCACAAAGTCAATGCAGTTGCTATTTCCTTGTCTGATTTTAGTATCAGCTTCTGGTTTTTTGGGAAAAAAAAAAAAAACAACCCATAGACGAAGAATCTCAAGCACAATTATTTTTATCTCTTACTGTATCCATCATGACCCTACATCGAGACCCCAGGAAGAACTAAAGCACATTGTACTTTCATGAAGGAACAGCTGTAATTATTTTACTACAATCACTAAAATAAAGTAACGCTACCTAGGAGTATATTGACTTCACTAGAATTATTAATAAAGAAATTCCTGTTATTGATACAATACTGCTAGTCCTAAGTTCAAAATTCACATGGCAGATACCAAAAAGTGTCAAGATTGCTCCAAATAATTATTACATAAATCTGTGTAATAGTAACAATCAATCATTCGTGTCTTGTTTTCAGATAGAATAAAGTTCATTTCCTTGATAGTAGCTGGTATAGTACTGCGTTTTGTATTTAGGATGAAAATAATGTTGATAACACACGGATGTTTCTTTTGGTTGTGGCTAAGCAGTCAAGGACTTTTCAGTTTCTGATACTGCCCTGCCAGCAGAGACAGAGAGCACACACGAATATGGGAAGGGACACAAAAAGGACAGCTGACTCAACTGAGACAAAGGGGTATTCCATGTCATATGATGCCATGCCCACATCCGCAGTAAACAGCCTGGAGGAGCTGGCCAGGGGCATCAGTACGCAGGTGGTGAGAAACTGTATTGTGCATCTCTTGCTTTCTATATTCTATTATTATTATTACCAACTATTTGCTTTTTCTGTCCTATTAAACTGTCTTTATCTCAACCCACAAGTTTATCCATTCTTTTTTCCACATCCCCTCTCCCATCCCACTGGGTGGGAATGATGCGAGTGGCTTGTGCTGCCTAATTGACAGCTGGGGCTAAACCACAACAATTTGCCTTTTGGCTTCTTTGAGTCATTCAGATTAATTCAGGTGATATTTTCAGGTTTCTCCCTACGTGTATGAGGGTCAGGAATAACAGAACGTAAGAGTCTCTGATGATCACTGAATCTAACCCCCCACGACTCCTGTACCATCTCTTTCCTACAATTACCATCGTGCATCTTCCAAGAATTAGTTTTACAACCTTGCCCTCCCACAGGGACACTGTTTTAAACCCACAGATTCTGTTTTAAGGAAAAATAACTAATTATTAGAGATAATTAACTGACTCTAGGAAGTTGGTCTTCAAGCAAGAAAATAGAGTATTGTGAGCCTCTTCCTAGCATTCCTTAGCATTCAGTGAGAATGCTGTGGCATTCATAAATCACAAACTATTCGAGTTTAGCTCACAGACACTTGGGCCAACAGTTAAATTAGTAAAATTTAAATATATGTAAGTACTTCTGTATGAACATATATGCATCATTAAGAAATTTTCAGAGGATACATATGGGAACTTTCAGGTGTCTGTGACTGATATGAAGCTAAATTCTTAATTTTGGAAAACCACATCCTACCTGAGGACCACAAGAGGGATGTTAAGGCAGGTGAACTAGCTCTTTGGACTCATACTCTTCTCTGAGTGTGGATAAAAACAACAATGACAAGAGTTTCAGGAATATACCCATCTTCTTTCAAGTTCAAAGCAAGTCAGGGATACTTGCTGTCTCTCCACATCAATAACTGGTAAACAGAAGTTTATTGTCTGCCCTACCCTTAAAAATGAAGCTTTCCCTACTAGAGTTTCTCATAAGATAGTGGCTGAACGGTATCTTATCCAGGAGCAAGCCATATGCTTGCTAATTTTATTTATTTATGAATACATTGTACAGAAGGATAAAAGAGTCACGTAAACCTAAGAAATAATCTTACTTTTAATTATTGCTGCCTTTCTTTTTCTTTTCCTCTCTTTTTCTTTTTTTTTTTTCTTCTTTTAATATCACGCTGCTGAGCACAGAACCATGAATCTGTGAATGATTTTTTGTTGCTGGTCTAAATCAGCAAAGAAAGGTCAGTTTATATGTGTTAGTAAAATCTTCATCTGATTTCATGCATCCTTTTAACAGGGGTTGTGACACTCTTCATATCACAAAGATCAGATTCTTCTTTCACAGCCCAGACATTTCACATTGTAAATTTGTTCACAACTTCCCTTAATATACTGGTCTCAGTCACTCAGGCTATGCCATAGTGGACTAGACCATGGTATTACTGTGTGACAAATGCTGGTAAAGGGGTTTGTTACCAACAGTCCCTCTAGGGGGAAAAAAAAAAAAAAAAAAACAAACAACGAAACAAACAAAACCCCCACAACTTTTAACTTTTCAAAACGTGCTAACCTAGTATAAAGGACTGGAATTCTTTTTATGACTGAATACATCTGCAGCCCACAACTTTATTCTCATTCCTCTTCCTCCCTTTGTTCACTTTCATCACTTCCCCTCTTTCCTGACAACAGCTTCATGTCCTGAAGTAGTAAACTATTTACAAAGCCTGTAACAGACATGGAGTACATGTGGTCATGTTGAGGTGAGACTTCCTCAGAAGTCAGAAAATATTTGCCACCTTTTCCGGAAAGGACAGTTTTGTACTCAAGGTTAAAAATTAAGTTTGTGCTGAAGTGCTTTCCTCAGTAAGAGAGATTTAAGAAGTACTCAACTGCTTTCCTGGTTCAAGGTCTTAGACAGCCAGAGACACCTACCTGTATATTCACCCTAAAAACTACTCAGAAAATACTTTTCTTATGAAATTCAGCAGGTTTTTGCCAAGCATCAAATCCTTGCACCTGACAAAAAGCTGTTTCTTTTTCCTTTTGGAAATACATGGATCAATATTAGCTGTATGAGCTTCTTGGCATTCAAGCTAGCAGCAAGCATTCTAGTTAACTGTATTCAAGCACAATTAGATTTCAGACACACTCTAATATTATTCTTTTTTCAGGTCAGTGATCAGATGTAGTAAAATGAATTGAAAGGCAGAACATCCAACTCTTCAAACAGTCCTCTTATTCTATAACTAAAAATTGGCATCTCTGTCCTTGTCCCACTGTGAACTTCCGTACAGCAGTTTTTCTTGGTGGACATTAATACATCTCCAATTGCTATTCCAGTAGCCATAGTAATGGCCTTTTCCTCATTCCCCTATTCAAGTAAAAACCTGCTTTTCTGCAAGAAGAGATCCTTCACTTCTTTATGTGTGACAGTGACAGCTCCTGTTGCTCTTTCCATTCTAATCGCAGTGAGGAACAGTATAATGCGTGCACTCGTCTCCCAGCGTGACAAACACTGGTTTCCTTCATAAGAGGCATATATGATTACTTAAGAACTTTCCCAAGGCTTTTGTGTTTTGTATCAGTGAGAGAAAGGGGAAATATGTGCGAGTGCAAACATGCATGCAAGTGGAGAGTTGTGCCCCCCTTTCTTAACTTCCAGTGCCACACAACCAATAATTTTGGAACTAAATTCAGACCTTTGGTGCACCTGTCCTTAAACACGTGAACCCTTACTGCTATTTTGTGTCAACAGATACTAATTTTCTCTTACATCTTTATGCACTGTAAATTTAGAACTGCATTTGTAATCATTAGACTTGATGCTAATAAAAATATCCGTTTCTGTAACAGTCCAAGGTGCTACAGAAGGAACAGATGAGGAAATTCTTAAGCAAATGTGCAAAACCAGAAAATTTGAAATAAAAGACAATCTTGAAAATTAATTTACATACTAGCAGATTTTAAGCCATAAACTGAACAAGAAAACGTCACTGCAAACCGCAATGTACAGGTGTAATAAGGTTGATGTGGTTCATACCTTCAGATACAGATATGCAATTCATTTCCTCCACATCTCAGACCTATAAAATATGCCACATTTGTCTAGAAGGCTATACACAAAACGGATTTAAACCAAAATGCATTGCATTTGAAAGTTTGCAAAACTCAACCATTCAAAATCATTTATTTTGGAAAAGGGACTATGCACTGAAAGAATCAATCTGATATTACAAAACAAAATTTTCAAGATAGACATTTCAGAGTGGAAAATACATTTTAATCCCAGTGGTAATACCAACTCGTATGTCATTTAAATGGCCTTTCCATGCTTCTGAAAGTGTAACCACTTCTGAGCTGCTGCTGAGTTCTGAAGAGTTAGTGCTTGAGCTGTTTTAATTTGGCTTAAGAAGATGCAAATAATTGGGACAAACAAACTCAAAATAAACAAGACCTAATTTTTCATTAGAACTTTACTAAAAAAACCAAACAACACTCAAAATTAGAGGTGGGTAGGTGGGTGTATGCCAATCCACAGCTTCAATCTGCTGCATTTATTTAAAGAGAAACTGAAGCAATTAAATCTCCTTATACATACTAAGGAAGAGACCACTTAATCAGAAAAGACCCAAACCAAACACACAGACAGCAACATAAACAAATGAAACTTTCTGAACAGGACCCTACTATCTGGATAAGGGTCCCAAAACAGCAGCATGTAGTACACACGTGGTACATGGCTTAGCACAAACACAAGTTTCCAGCACCAGGAGTGACAGTGTACAAAAGTCCCATGCTTCAGGACCTGAGACCTAAACCTTATTCAGAGTTATATTTACTTAATTACTTTAAAAAAAAAAAAGTCAGTCTTTCAATTTCTGTGACACTTGAAAGGTTTTGCCTTAACTGTGTTAATATATATATATATATAAATGCTTTTAGGTTTTTCTTCACTAATTTATTGAGATATCTAACAACTTTCAAGCTAAGGTTTCAGCATCTGTAAAGAAAAAAAGTCTGATAATTCTAATCAAGTAATAGAAATGGTTTTAAACTGTGCTTTTGCATTAACTGAATTATGATTTTCATGCCAATTTAGTTTGACACAGACCATGAATAAAAAGGTAATTATGCAATAAATACAAAATAAATTATTATATATTTCTTAACATAATGGGGAAATGTAAAAATTAAGTATCCAAATAAATGTATATTAAAGCAATACAAAATGCTTAAATAAATGTGTTTACTTCATCATATTCTCCTGCTTAGGAAGGAGCAATGCCAAAACTACCATAAACACTATATTTAGTGACAAATAATTATCAGGTTAATACAATGGATACAGGAGTTTATGGGGATACTTACTTTTACAATTGTTTCCTCACAGAATGCACAAAAGAAAAAGAAAAAAAATGAATAAAATAATTCACTTCTGGTGCTTTGGCTGACAGTGTAGCAAAATATCTGCCTAAACATAGGAGGCACTGAACAGCATTAAACAAAGATGGATAAACTACTATTAAGTTTATAAATAGAAGCAGCATTAATATTGCCAAACACTTGTTCTAGCCTTTCTTGTAAGTAGTGACCCTGGGCAGAATTACCAGGGCTGCCTTTCTTCAACTATTAATTAAAAAATAAAAAAAAATAAACAATCAACCAACCAAACACCACCCATCTAAGGTGTGGAACAATTCAGCTCCTTTAGGAAACAGATGTCCAAATGCTGTATGCACTACTTCTCCCTGCTGCAGTGCACCCTGTATATCAGGTATGCTGCCAGATTTTTAAGTCAATAGACTGAGTTGAGCCCATAAACGTGACATATATTCATGCAAAGCTTTATTTTGCACCAAAACATAGTAATAAGAAAGTACCAGACTTGTACAATTCACACAGCATTGTTCATGGGCAAAGACCATTTTCAAAGACTCCTAGTGGTACTGATACTCCTACCTATTATTTCTGGAGAAGTGTTTTCCAAATTCTAAATAGTCAAAAATCATCACCAAAAGAGTTGTTCTCAATTCAGTACACTGAACAGAGCATGTTGACAGTTGGCTTTTAGATGCAACTGCTGAGTTTTGCAGTCCTTCTTAATCCTTTCTGTAGCTCATCTGCAAAATACTTTTCTAATTTCAATTACTCAAGACTAGTATTACGCCATTCAATTAACAATGAAGATTGCTTTGCTTCCTACTGAAAAAGGACAGATTGCATTCTCTTTCAACATCCCACTCCTCAAAATTCACATCAGGATGGGAATGTCAGTGCTCTTAAAACATTCCTTAACTTTTTTCAGGGGGTTACTGACTTAGTTAAGAATGATTAAGGGACACATGACTCAAGAGCAGCTTCTACAACAGTGATCCTCCGGAGCTACAGAGCCACACTGTGCTGTTCTTGGTGGCCAGCGTCGTAACTTCTAAACGTTGTCACTGCATACAATAAGATCTCCGTAACAAACTGACTGAAAGAATGGCTATAAAAGCATCACCTGAATTTAATTCAGGTAGCAGAAGACATCTCATAGGCTAGCAGTACTTCCTGCTTTTAACCAGCACCCACACACCTACCTCACAGGTAATAAACCAGTCATATTTTGATTGATGAACAGCCACCTGCTCCAAGATCAGCTCTTTGTGTAGTCCTTGTTGTGTTACTGGAAATTTAGCAAAGCTCCTGCTGCTACTTTCAAAGAGGTCTTAAAATAAGAAGCTCAAGGCAGGGAGCAACATTACTCTGTTAACTGGAACTAACTCCTCCATTTGCTCAGTTTCACATCAGTATTAGCAAGGGTTTTCAAAAAGTAGGAAGCAAAAAGATTCCATTTTCCCTTTTCTCTTCACTCTGTGGTAAATGAGACTTAAAACCTTGGTTTCCCAAACTCTGATTCCCAAAGCCAAAATCCTCTTAGCACCAAAGTCAAAACACTTTGCCACAGACTTATTAGCAATATTACCATGATGATGACTGAAACAATGATGATTTATCTAGGAGGTTAGAACATAGCATTCTACTTCATTATGGAGTTTACACTTTGGCAGATAACAAAAATGTAGATGAAATGCACACGTCAAATATACAAATCACATTAGCCTGATGAGATTTTAAAGGCTGATCAATTAAAAAAAAAATCCATTAGGTCTAATTGCAGCTCAAAATATGGAAGACATGAGAGTTCAGACATACTTCTGAGAGTGTACTTTAAGTCCAAGGACACCTCAACCACAAGAGCCTTCTTTTAGTAATTATCTGCAGAGTTAGCGATATTCCTACCTCATAGAAGCTTTGTGGAAGTAGCTTACAAAACTGGTTACCTGGGCTCTACAATGACCAGTCTTTCCAGTCCTCTGCTGGCCTACACCTGACAACCAGCTGCAAGTACAATCCTCAGCTACACTCCTCAGCTGCAATCCCCAGGGGCTCTGTAGTTAGGTCTGAGGGTGACCCAGCCCTGCTTACTCCCTTGTGTTTCCCTTTCTGTGAATCAAGTAAGCTGAAAAACGTCCATCCTCAACAGTCCTGTAACTCCTGGTTCCCAAGTCCTCTCAGGCTTCCTTCCTAACTTGTTATGTCTAGTAGTAGATATAACTAGGTAGTGTGGCACACGTCAGAAAGACTGTGTTTTAGAAAAGAGGCGAGGGGGTTATGATGTATGTATGTGTATATAGGGCCCAGAGGAGGCAGTTCAGTCTTGCCTTCTTAACCTGCATGCAGTGCAAACACCCTTTTGCACTCTGTCAGGTGTTATCACTTAAGTCAAACAAAAATAATTAACCTGGAGTTTTTTTCTGTTTTCTGAAAGAACCCATTATGCACATCTGGCAGTGGTCTTAGTTTTGACACAACCTTTTTACCCCAGTGAAATTAAATTAAAAATATATGTTCAGGGCTTCCCAATGTTTAAGTCATGATAAAGATTGTCAAAAATTCATCACATCTCTCACTTGCTATGACTGTCAACTGCTGTAAGTGAATAAATTAATTATTCCGTTTCATTCATCATTAATCTAGCCCTTTCCATCTTCTTTTTGATCCCCTCTGACTTAGGATTTTGTTTTGCACTGGTATGGTTCAGTTTGTTTGAAGATGAGGACAAAGCCACAAGCAACATTAAAAGCTCCACATACTTGCTGATCCTTTTTTTGCTACAACACTGTTTACATTCATATACTATTTGGGCATTACTGTCTCATATCAAATGAAAATACTTAAAAAAAACAAGCATCCTTCAAGGTAATACTGTATTTTGCATGTAAATCTCCTTTTTTTTTTTTTTCTTTCCTTGAGGATTTTTCTATAAATCTCAGAGAAAACATTCTGCCTCTCCCAAAGTTGTTAAAACCTATCAAAATTCCCTTCAAGTTATTTATCCAGCACTCTCCCATCTTCACAACTTTCTCTGTCTGAAAGGTTCTGTGAGGTCTTTTCCCAAGAGCAGGTTCTGTGAGGTCTTTTCCCAAGAGCAGGAAATTCAAAACCTCTATTTTGAAAGCTGGGGAAAGCATAGCTTTTATTCTATCCAATTTCTATCTAATAAACAAGAAAATTATGTCATAAACTGGAAGTTGGAGATCCTTCAAAAAGGTTCTAGAGAAATAAGCACTGGATCTGGGTTTAAATTTTAGAGCTGGTTCCTACCAATAGAAATATTCCCATCTGCAGCCTTTGCACATCCACTGACCATGACGGTTTGTCATATCAGGGCTGCATAAGCAGCATATACGCACAGGCAATAGTGGAGCCTTGAGGGGTTAGCACCGTGACTTAAATCGTGGACTGACCAGTGAAAACACATACAAAGTGAGGCCCGTAGGCTTTTTGGCACTGATAAATTAGTTATTTTTCTCTTATGCAACTCTTATATACAGCAATTCCTTTTCTCTCTTTTTATCTACTATTTACAGGAGCTAACATAGAACAGTGTCTAGCCACAAAAAGGCTGTCCCACCTGCTATGACAGTGCTTACAATGAACAACACAACTTCCAACGGTTGTTCACGGAAATATCTCTTTCATATGAACATACACTGGGTGTGCACAAATTTAACACAGAAAACAAGAAGTTATCAGGTGTGACAGAAGAAGTCACATGGGTCAAAACAAATAATGGAGAAAGAGAAGTGACGTTTTCTGAGAATAGCAATAGTTTTATGCACTTCAGAGTTGTCATTATCTTCAAGCTTGTTATTGCCAGCTCAGAGTAGTTTCAGATGCAGTTGAATCTGCTTTGGGCAAAGCAATGGCTAAAAAGCTCTTTCTGGAATGACATATACCCTGTTACATGCTGCTCTTTCTTCCAGAGATCCCTGTACCAGTGGTGGCTTACAGCAAGCTATTCCCTGCTCCTTCACCCCACCTTGCCCTTTTGGTATGCGAGGGAATAGTCCATTTAATATATGTCAAGATGGAGACACTGTCCTTTTCCCCAGCCTGCCAAAAAACCATACTTGGATGGGCATGATGAGAACCAAAAAGAAACAGACACCAAGTCCCAGCACCCACAGTCCCCTCCCACACTCCTGGAAATGGTAGCTTTTCTCTGACAGCATATTTTGCAGCTCTGCCACATCCACATCTCCTCTGGGATTGCTCACTACTGCAGTGCAGGCATTAGCAAAATAGTAGTCTGTGCCACGTGTACCAGTGTACATGGTAATGAAAACAAGAGTAGTGGAAAAACCTGCACTTATTTAATCTGTCCTGTCACTGTTTAGGGTCAGGGCAGCCCCTTAGATCTAATAGACGCTCTCTGTTAAGAAAAGGAATGAGGGAGAGAGACTTGTGATTAGAAAAGGAAACTGGAAC
>JANIJG010016828.1:63774-88964 GCA_024611175.1 Megaceryle torquata
GTAACACCTCTTCACTTTTCCTTTTTATTAAATAAAGATTAATTTGAGAAAAGGGGGTGTTTTCCCCCCCCCCCCCCCCCCCCACCAGACCCTATCATGGTAATAATTACCTACAGTTACAGATGATCTAAACCTTCTCTGTCAGACCAGATTCACTGAAGTTAATTACAACTCCTGTATTTGGAACTGTGAAATAAATCTGCATTCAAAACATAACATCTATCCAGGGATTGGATGTTCTCTGGGCAATATCCAAGCTATTTTCTATATATTTGTACTTTCATACTGTGACTGGCAAATGAGCTCTCTCCACTGCTTATCTTACTAATGTGGACCCTCTTTTTAAGTCGAGTTAATTTATGAATATGTGTCCAACAATGTCTCTGGGGATGAGCACAGATTGGGCTTTCTAGGGATGTACCACGCTCTACAAACTGCTATAGCATATATCCTAGTACATATTCCATTTCAGGTATTTCTTTTTGCCCCAATACTATTGATACTGCTCCTTCCTCATCCTGGTAATGACTTCAAAGTTAAAACTGATCTGAACCACTTTCCAGTTCTTCACTTAAGTGATCTTCTCTGGGATGGGAAACTGGATAAAGAAAAGTCCTGCTGTCAGAGTTGTTTCCCTGTTAATGTACGAGCGTGGTGAGATTCCACTGAATACCACCCTGTAAGTATCCACTTAAAATTATGTTTGTGCTGCAGAGAACTTCAGTGATGGTGCTGCTAAAAACATAATAATGCAGTCTGTACTGATAGTGCTCTCTAGTAGTCACATTGTTATACATCCCTAAGGAATATCAGGGATCTAGCTACAGCTGTAGCTTTATGTGCAGGAAAGACACAAAACACTCTAAAATCCTTTCTTTTCCTCTTGATGCCCTACCAGCAAAAAAAAGGGGGGGGGGAAGAACCACAAAACCAAAATGGTGTGGTTTTTTGTTAGAGACAATATAAAAAGCATTCTTCCTCTTCCCCTATAAATTGCCATCCTTTTAGTGATTTACTGCTCCTGAACTTTTTGCTTCCCTCTTCTTTCCCACAATTTTGGTTTTCACCGGCCTTTCAACTGCTTTGCTATAGTTCACAGAACCTGCAGCTACTGTAAGCAGTCCTTCCTGTGTACTGTTTTCTCACTTTAGCTGGAAGACAAAGTCAGCATTAGAAGATAAGAGGACAGAGGAAAGTGGCAAGGATGACAAGTGATAGGGATAAAAGTAGTAGAGACAGTGAAAATGGATTAAGAATAAGACACGAAAGAAGAGGTAGCAAATTGTGATTGAGCTGAATGACAGAGAAAAAAGACATCTTATTTTGTAAATATTTACCAGTATTTCTGAGTATTTTACAGGGTAGAAGTTTCAGTCAGACAGATAGGATTACACACCTATGGGATGAAAGAAAAATCCAAGAGATATTTCAAGGTCTTTGCTCTTGATTTACACCTTGGCCATGACCATTTAAAGCATAGGATAAGAGCTAAGACTACACCAGCAAAATGTATAGAAACACTAGGGGTTTTTGTTGTTGCTTGTGAAAAATACTTTACCTTCTTATACATAGGCATTTTTCTAACATTGTTTTGTCTCATGAACTGTAGCAGGCTTTTTGTTTAAAACAAGATGTGTTTTAAAGAACTATCAACTTGAAGCTCTTAAGTAAATCCTGTGGAGTGTTAAAAATTATGGAACATTTGTTGCCAAAAGTGCCTGGTATTTCATTGTCTGTCTTTCCCTGTCAGTCACCGTATGGTTGCTGCCTCTTCTTCATATGTGCAACTCACTGGAATTATTTAAATAATAAGATAGAAACAGATTTATTTACTAAATACTAGGATTTGCTTTTCTTCCCCCAGACTTTTAAAGCCATGTCTTAGTTTTCAGTGAAAGTGTTCTTTTTACAAACCCATAAAACAAAGCATCTTCCCCATTAAATGTAACAACACAATATACAGGTGTCAAATGAACACTTTAGAAGTTAATCTTGAATTTTACATGCCTTGTTTTACAAGCCTTTTATTTATAAATTACATATTCTTGGACATTTTAACACTCTTAAGACCTTGGGTTATACTTTTTTCATTATGTAGTTATTTCCAGCTGCAATGATATATGGGAAGCTGCCTATAAAGCACTTGCAGGACTTGTTCACAGCTGCCAATACATTTTTTTCCCTTGAAATTGAAAGCTTCCCTCTGTTTTCCACTGTAGTCAAAGTAGCTGTAATTCTCAAGCTCAGGGTATTCCCCTTTACAGTACCACCAGTTTGTTAATGGTATTAGTGGGGTATATACAACAGAAGTGCTATTGTTAGGCTTTAGCACTTTTTGCCTGAAAGGTATCAGCAAAATGTAATTTAATGTACTTATTATTCTAGATAGATATGAACTGTTATATGTAACAAATTTAGATTTGGACTAATGATTGCATACATGGGTGCAGGTGATAGTGTTCAAATGGGATGCAAATGGGGATGTCAAAATTTAGTATTTTCTTACTTAGATATTTTAGAGTTGTACAGAAGCTTCTAAATCCAAAATGGCTATGAGATCATTGGCAAAATAAATCCAGGAACAAAAAATAAGGTTCACACAACAGTGATGTGTGGATCTAATCTCAAGCAGATCATTTCCTCTCCCTCAGGTCACCAGTCTTGGAATTACTGATTCTAGCTGGAGTCAGGGTAGTTCAGGACTGGGCTGTGATTTTTACCAGCTGGTTCCACTGAATTAAATTAAATCATCACCAGGACAGCCCTTCTTTAGGCCATGTTTTCATAGTGTTTTATAAACTCAGTGGGACAGTTTCTCTCAGCTCTGATTTAAAACTGAGTGGTAACCTGACTTTCATATCTCTCTCCCTTTTTTTAATGGCCTGAAAAATGTGTTAGAATCTAGTAAGAGATATTCAGAGTCTTAAAAATATATTTTCAATACCTTGGTAGATCCAGTAGCACGTAACTATTAATTTCCATTTTAAACTCTGTAACAGGTTTCTATATGATATTACCTTTCACACAGCATAGACATAAATGTAGCATAATTCTAGAAGAGATGGACATAATTTTTAAAAGTTAAATGATTAAAAATGCCACAGTTGTTGAGCTACAGTCTCCCCACTGTTCACTAGACGTTTAGTTTTCAGATTACAAAAAACTTTGCTGATTGTCATAGGAAGCTGTCTACAGAGTACAGAAAAACAGTTTATGGGCAGTTTTAGGATGTTAGGATTAATTCCCTGCAAATGTTTGAAACCTGATAACAAGGTAATGGGTAAGCAAATACTTAAATACATAAGGACTCTTAAATAGTTTTAGGGAAGGTTGAGTTTGCTGGGGTTTTGAGGTATTTTACTAAAAGTGAGATCAATTACATTAGATCAACAAGAATGCAATTTTTCAAATACTTAACACTATTGCGAAGCTTGATTCTGAACATTAGTAAGGACTATATTAGAATAAAAATATATTTGACTAGAAATTAAGTATCAACAATTAAACAAACATTCTCACAAAGCACTGCTTGCAATTTTTAACTTGTTCACAAGCACTTTGGCATGTCAGAATGAGATGACCACAGGGGTGTCATTCTGGGGAAAGCAACAAACTACTATTCCTTTGTATTACTTTGAAACAATGCCATCTAATTTACTCATTTACGGTTTGCATGAAGAACCAAATCTTGTTTCTCTTCAGACAGTTTTTGTGTCAAGGGTACTGAATTGTTGAGCACTATTCACTTTTTCCATTGTTTTCATGATTCTGTAATGTAATTTGTCATGTCATTCCTCAGCCATCTTTTCTCTAGGCTGAAGGAAACCAAATATATTAAAGACAACTGTGACATCCTCAAAAAAAAACAGGACACTGACTTGAAAATTTAGGAAGATAAGTGAAATGTATTTGGCTTTTTATATGTGCCTTATGTCTTCTAACTCTTGGAGATGACATTGACAGATTTTCCACAGTGAACATGAAAGTTACAAGTGTTTTGTCTTTTACAAAAAAAGTATGCAAGCATATTCATTGGACAAGGGAGAGAAAATAGTGTCTCTTTCTTTCAGAATGCTGTTATCACTTCATGATAGAGGTATGTTCTAAATCCCTCTCCCTATCTGCTGCCTTTATGAATTATAATGATCCCAGAAAAAATGGGACTTATGCAATGGGAGAGATCACCTGTCCTGTGTGCTCCTGTGATCTGGTGGCACAAGCAGCCACACAGCAGGTAGAAAAGTCACTGGTGTCAGGTACTGGTAAAAAGAAGCGGGCAAAATCCTTCCCTACACAGGTTTTGTTCAGGGCCTAGCACACATACATGCTGAGAGAACTGAACTGTCAGATCTGTCTTGATTTGCCCAGCTGCTGGCACCCAGAGCAATGAGTATAGGTAGAAGATAGTCCCATGCAGCCTAATTGCTCAAGTGCTATTTCAGAGGGGCTTATACCTGACTTTCTTGTTTCTTCATGGAAAAACTGAGGTAAGAAGCAAAGGTTACTTTTCTAGTTGAGAACTCTTGTATCACCACACAATCCATGAGAGAGGAAAAAAAAAAAATCCCTTTTTCTTTAACTCTCTTTAGATCGTACCTGAGGAAGGTTTACCATCTTCCCACTTCTGTAATTGATGAATGTATTCCTGATGGTTGTATCCATTTGATGAATGACTTAACTGTGAAAGCAATTTGCTCCTTAAGAATGACTGTAGGAAAACTTTCCAAAGGAAACTGTGACAGTAAGGATATCACACCTCTGTTAGTGTCCATTGACAGATTTTTCCATTCCATGAAGGATATTTCTGCATTAGTCTAGTATTTTGCTTATACAGTAAGCCCAAATTTTGGTTACTCTTAAAGTTCAATATGATTATCTAATAAGCAGGGCACTTTTTCCTTGGGACTGTTATGAATTCTTTCCTTTGCACTTTGCTATTTATCTGCCCAGTTACAGTTTATCTATGGAGATATATTTACTCCATAAAACCCCCTAAATGTTATCCCTGTAATGCTTTCAGAGTAGCTATTACTGTTTATGGCAACATATTATTGTATACACCAGAGTCCAAGTGAAAACAAATATGCTACTTTTGCTTTGGACTAGCAGACCATTTCTTTTATACTACAACATTTTTCCTAGCAGAAATTAGTATGAGAATACATGAAGAGCCAAATACTGCAAAGTCCTTTTTATCTCTACTGTTTCAATGTGGAGTTGATCTACTGCATTTCTTGCATCTTTCCCATTCCTGTTACCTTGGTTTGTTATGGTCATTCCATTATATTTACTCCCTGTGTTATCTTTTTCTAGATTTTTAAGTTGAATTTCATTAGTCTTTTTGGAAGAGGTCCCTTTTTGTTTTTTATATTTTTGGTTTTCCAATCATGTCAATAGAGTCATCCATCCTTGCTAAGCTTCCCTTTGGATATTATTTTTATTTCTTTTGAATTTTGGTTAAAACCTCATCTTTTAACAAAGATACAAGCAAACGTGACTCTTTTTTTCAGTCATATATTGGATATCTCCTAATTTTTTTCTTTTTTTTTTCTTCCCTATTTAACAAATCTCAGAGGCTTTAGATTTTACACAAAGCACAGGTCTCATCAGTATTTAATATATACTTTCTTAATCAGGATTCTTTATCCCAGAACTTTTAAGTATCACTTTAAACTCAGTATGTTTGAAAGAGATCCTTTCTGTGTAATGAGCTAATATTAAGTATCCCTGCAAAACCAAGAAGCTTGCTGTGGCTGCGAAACTTCTGCCTACAAAGTTAAACCATGAAAAGACTCATTTTATATCTGACAAGACACTGTAGTAGTAAAATAATTTCATAAACCAAACTTATTTATCTAGGGCTAGAAATTGGATGGGGAAGTAGACTTAGTTCAAGATCAAGTTGAGGATAAACAATCCTCAATCTTCATAATTTCCAAACTCTCCACTGCTCATCACCAAGAATCCCCCTCACATCTTCCTCACATTTTAGCAGAGATTCTATGTTGTTATCCTTCTTTTTTCATTTGATTTGGAATTTTTTCCTTGTTTTGTCTTTTTTCTTAGCATCTTATGTGGACACTTTCCTAGTTCCTGTCCTTCGTCACCTCTCCTCTCTGTTTTAGGTTTCAATCAAGATGGTTGCTGTCACAATGAAATAAAGGGGAACCTTGGCCCACAACACAGAAGACGTAACTAGCAAACTTTGCTTTTCTTGGCTTCTTTTTCTCCTACTCCTGTGATGAACTCGTCTACGCACCTTCCTTACTGTTTAAGGAAATGAGTATTCTGTAATTATATAGGAATAGGGTGACACTAAAGACAATTCTTTTTAACAACTAAAAAAAAAATGTGGCTTACAGTTGACACAGAGAATTCTCACTGGAATGTTACTATGCCCTGGAAAAAAATTTGATTTTAAATAGTAACCTCATCTGTAAAGCAACAGTAATCTGTTAACAAAGAAAGAAGATATACTTAATTCCTGCTTGCTAGCTAGAGATAAGACAACTTCATTGCTTCCCTTTTTCAAAATTGCATTCCAACTTCCAAAAATGAGTTCTAAGACAGACATATTTGATAATATACAGAGAACAAGGATGTCTGCAGGAAAAAAAACCACAAAAAACCCACAACCAAATAAAAAGAACAAAAAACTAACACCTCAGATTATCTATATTTAAAATGCAAGAGAATGCAGAGTAGATAGCATGGTCTAAGTCTGTAAAATTATTTTAATTCCCTCTTCCTTAGTTGGATCTAGATGATCTTCAATGTCTCTTCCAACCCAAACCCTTCTACGATTCTATGAACTGTGAGGGTTTTTTTAATTTCTCAGGCTGTTATTTCTATCTATAAGAATGCAGGAAACTCTAATTTTTAAACAATCTATACATTAGTCAACTTACTTTGGGAGGTAGTGCAATGAGACTTGGTGACTTTGGCTTGTTAAAGCCCATAGAGTGGCTATTAAGGACGCATGAGAGCTGTATTGTACAGTCTGCAAAATCTCCTAAATACCACATCGTGCTACTGCAAGAAGGCTGAGGCCAGATTTTTAATAGCCCAATGGTGACAGTGCATATGCGTCTAAGGACAATGAACATGCAGGAGAAGCTAATTAACATCAAACACTAATTAGTCCCTCAGTATTTAGCAATGAAGTATCAGCAGCTGTCTTAGATGCCATATGCTAATTAGCATTAATAAACTTCAGAAATAATTGTCTCCATTGTTCTGTGTCATAATACTCCCTCTAATTATACTTTGGAGAGCATTGTCTATAAATGGTAGCAAGCGTTACATTGCATTGCTTGAAGTTTAATGAGCAATTTATGGCAACTTGTGGCAATAAGAAAAAATCTATATCAGAAAAAAGATTAATACACATTTTATAAGTCTATAATTAATGTGTTGGCTTGTACCTGTGTTCAGAAATTTTGTGAGATGGGAGGGGGATACTTTTTTCTGTTCTGTATTTGATGGTGCATGCAGCAAAATAATAAAAAGGTGATGTTTTAGTGAAACAGAAATGATTCACTATCTCCGCATGCAAATGCTCAAAAAAATCCAGTTTTATATCTCACACAAAATGGTGTGAGCTATTGTATTGGAGTGTTTATGCTCAGCTCTTGGATTTTATGGTTGTTCAGAATTCAGTTTGTCTAATGGTAAGGAAAGAAGAGAAGTAGCATTTTTGTTTTACTATCAGTATGCATTATCCATTATTGATGTCTTTCCACAGATTTATATTCTCTTTACAGCATTTACAAATTGTATGATTGTTAGCTTTTTTGTTGTGAGTTGGTTTGTTTTTTGTTTTTCTGTTTGCTGTTGTTTTGGTTTTAACCAGAAACTCAGCAGAATCTGTAGGAAACACAAATTTAATATTAGGTCAGGCATAAAACCTCAGACAACCTAAGACTCTGGAGAACCGTTTAGACTTGCCTGAGAACTAGTGATAACCATTACTAAAGACATCCATCACTGCATTACAGGCAGTGCAGTCTTCCATAAAAAGATCCCACTACACACACACACATGGAGCCCAGTGTTTGTACTGCCTGGTTTAAAGCATGTCAATAAAGCTAAGTAGTTCAAATACAGCAAGCATATGTAATATTTGAGCACATCTCCCACCAGGGAGGGCTTATAAGAAAGGGCTTATACCATAGAAAGTGAAGATAGAGATAGACTGGTGAAGACAAAGAACTAAGTTGAGCAGTAGATCCAAAAAATGGAGCCTGTATCCTATAGAAAACCACAAAACTTGACTCTAGAAGACTTAATTCCCAAGACAAGTCAAGAGTCAGCACAGGGCACCTCAGCCAGATGTTCTAACTGTATTTTACCAGAACTAGCAAATGCCTCAGGGGTTTGCTTCAGTTTCTGCTACCTGTACTTGTGTAAATATTATGGCTTAAAAGAAAAAAGCAAAGATCCTAACATGAAGCTTCCTTAGATATTTGTATTTTTCTTTTATTTTTCTTTGTTTACAAGTCTCCCACCAGTTCTACTATAAGAATGGCAACTACTTAAATAAACAGATAACTACATACATACAGAGAGAAAAAATATTTTCCTGAAAACTCCCTGTGAATTCAATAGTAGAATTGGTACCTTGTCCTAGATTTATGCCATCAGGTAAGAAAGCACTGGAGTGACATGGAGCTTTCTTAAGTCCCTTTTGTTCTGACTCATGGGAGATGATAGCTTCTTAGTGATGTCCAATAATAGGACAAGTGGTAATGGGTGTAAACTGGAACATAAGAAGTTCCATGTAAACATAAGGAGAAACTTTTCCACAGTGAGGGTGACAGAGCACTGGAACAGGCTGCCCAGGGAGGTTGCAGAGTCTCCTTCTCTGGAGACATTTGCAACCTACCTGGATGTGTTCCTGTGTGACCTGATCTAGGCCCTACTCTGGCAGGGGGGTTGGACTAGATGATCTTTCAAGGTCCCTTCCAAATGTGAAAATTCTGTGATTATCTTTGAAGAGTCTAATTTTTGAGGTTTTAAAATCTATAGCACAAATAATAAGTGGAGTTGATTTCCTTTCTGGAAAGCGTTTACCAAATTCAGAAGGAAAAAAAAAATAAAGCAACATAAAACAAAAAGCAAGGAGGGAAACCAACACCCCACTGCAAAAGGAACTGAACATTGTTCCATTATTTCATAATTAAGCTATGGCTAATCGAATTTAGCTTGACTGGAGACAGAAGCACCCTGAAGGGTTATATTGCAAACAGAAAATGTTGCTATTCCACCTTTTACTGATATGTTTTAAAAATTACCCACCTTCCTCTAACAGCTTGTTAGGAATATCCAGGATGAAAGGAAGTCAAAGGGGTTAGAGAAGCAATTTAAAAAAAAAAAAATTACTGTAGCAATTGGTAAATTCATTAGTGTTTAACAGCCTGATCAGAAGCTGCAATTGTTTAAGACCATGACAGAACTTTGTAAAAGATGATTTCCTCCAAGGAAAGGGATCATTAGCTCATAAAATGACTAATGTTAAGAGTGGTTATTAGTCTATTATTTCTATCAGTGCAGAACCCAAGTATAAGGATTTCATCCGTTGCGTTAATGCCAATAAAACAAGTGAATTGAGGATGAAAGAATACATATGCTTAGGGTAAATGCACATTCATACCAAAGCGTGCAATTTAACTTTTGCAGCTGGTATGGGTTTGAGGCACAAAATGCTGTTATAGGTTGTTTCGACTTGCAGCTTATGATTTAAGAGCATTGGTAAACACTATTAATAAACACATATGCCCTCCCTGCAGTAGTAGTAAGATTCTTAATAATTCAGGCGTAGGATCAGTCTCTGCAACTGAGGTTTGACCCTGTAAAGCAGCTTCTCAGACACAACTTGAAGATATTTGTATTCCAATTTACAAGGATACTTGATTTCATATTTTCTCCAATTTTAGAGCCATTTATTTGCCTTGTCTAACAAAAAGAAAGGAAGCATCCACTTCAGAGCAAGCTAGGATCATAATTATTTCACATGCATGCATTCTTATTATTTATTAATGTTTTAACTGTATGTCCATAAAACTAAGTAGATTATGTATCTGTCTTCACCTGCAGAACACAAAACTGAAAAAATATCCTAATATACTTTTGTACATCTAAATTAGTATTTTTTTTCTTCATATCTTAAGAGATTTTCCTTAGAAATAACTGCTACACTGTATCTTTGAAATGTCAAAAATAAAATCTGTTGTTCAGAAAATGTATTATTTATTCAGACCTAAAGGGGTTTCTTCCAGTAGTTAAAAACTTCAGCTTGGACTAACAAGGTGATTTATGCATTTGTGCTGTATTTTATTCTTTAACAGAAGTTTAATGCAATTTGTATGGGATTTTGTTTCCACAACAAGCCTGAGGGCTTTTGATAAGGCTTTTAACTCAAACCAGTTCTACCTTTACTGTTTATCAAGATTTTATAGCAGAAGTTAACATATTATGTAGGTAGTAGATTTAGATGCAGCATAATTTTCTCATTTTATATTAACAAGATTTTCTCCTCCTGACAAGTTGATGTTTCCCTTTACAGTACTATGTGTCATAATGCAACATTTTTCTTGATTGTAAACATATTAAAAATATCAAAGGATAATTCAGTGCTTCCATTTTCCTATCACTAACATATACAGTACCTTGATGTTACCAGACTTGTACATGTCAGTACATGGATTTCTAAGCTGCCCATTTCTCCTATCTCATACGCTGTTGCCAAGGTAGTAGCATGTAACTACTCCTCTAACAGAAAGGATGGTGTGGAACCACACTACCTTCAAGAGGGTATCAGAAGATACTCTTAAGTTCTTTAGATGTTTGGTGACGGAGGAGTAGGAAAATAAAAATAAATTAAAAAAAATGATGAAACATTTTGTAGGCCCCAATCAGTAGTATATTTAATGAGTAACTTCCTTTAGATACATAAAATCCCCCTCTTGGGACTACTTGGGTGTTCCTCATTTTAGGACTATTTGTATACCTAAGTGGGAGATTGTATAATGCCAGGTGCATTCTGTCTGAACTCCTGAACAATAGTGCCACCTTCCTATTCAATACCCATTGGGCAGATGAGCTCTAGACCCATATCTTTTTCCCTCTAGCTGTTCCTTGAAGTTACTAAGAAGATTTGCTGGCCTTGTCTTCATGGAAATTAGGGCTTTACCTTCATTAATGAACGATGAGACCCAGTGGGAACATGCTTGTAGAGTAAAACAGTGGATATTTACTGTAAGAATGTTCACACTGTGACTGTTGCAGGAGGCTTAATGTCAGGCAGGATGTGGAGTGGTCCAGTCAACTGAACACGTACTAGTGGCCCCTGTGACTGTGCACCATGTCTTTTCTGGTTACATCCAGAAAGAAAATAGTTTGTGTAACCCACACAACTCTTTAGTGTAACCCAAAGCAGGGAGACAACTGGTTTGTCAAAATGAGAAATACAATGCAAATACACTCTTAAGAGTCTGTAATTCTGATCTGTTTTCTCTTGCTGTCTGCTGAGTAACAGTGATTTCTACTTGGAAGTCAGAGCAGTGTTTGCATGTATGAAGACTATGAAATTGTCATTATTCTGATAATTTCAGATAATTTTAATAAGATTTATTCCTTCATATCTTAAAAGATTTTCCTTAGAAATAACTGTTACACTGTAGCTTTGAAATGTCAAAAATAAAATCTGTTGTTCAGAAAATGTATTATTTATTCAGACCTAAAGGGGTTTCTTCCAGTAGTTAAAAACTTCAGCTTGGACTAACAAGGTGATTTATGCATTTGTGCTGTATTTTATTCTTTAACAGAAGTTTAATGCAATTTGTATGGGATTTTGCATGTATGAAGACTATGAAATTGTCATTATTCTACTAATTTCAGATAATTAAAGAATAAGTTGGAAACTTAGGACAAAGATCTTCAAAATACTTAACTGGAATTCACTTGTGAGTTTAAGTCAGTTCCATACTGAAGCAATTTCATCTGTAGGGATGAGCAGTCTCAGTTAATTCTGAGCATGCTTACTGTGACATAGGCAATTTCATTATCCTTCCTTCATAGAATATTTTGGCAGCTTCAGCTATCCTAACTTTCTGTCTCCATAGTTATCAAATATTACCATAAGAAAGACTCTTGAGCTGATACTCTTAACTCACTAGCACAAGTTCTTTCAACACTGTTATGTTAAAGGGGGGAAGTCAGGTAATGTTAAAGCAAAAAGGGACAGCAGGGAAAGATCCTTGTAATACTGACATGCCCAATATCAGGTCAAGTGACTGACCACTTGAGGGAGGAATTTCTTACATTCTCTGTAATTCTTACTGATCCAAAACTGAGCAGTGAGGATCCCAACCTTCTTTTTTTTTTTTTTTTAATCTATTATCACAGTTCTGTTTTTTGTTGTGTGGGTTTTTTTATTTGTTGGTGGTGGTGGTGGTTTGGTGTTGTTTTTTGTTTTTTTTTTTTTTACAAGAAGCACATGCATTTTATTTGTATATTAGCTAAAATCAATACATTTAAAAGATGTGTAGTCAAATTATAATTACTGTATCAATTTCCTTTGATCTTTGCATAGTTTATTTTACCTATACAGTTAAATTCAAACAATTCAGGTGACTAACAGAATTAGCAGATGGTTTTCACATATGGGAAAGGTGATTAATACCCATGACACATTTAGCATGTTAATTTTTATTAATTGCAGTGGAAGTTCTCAGAAGCCAAGTATCTATCCTACCAGGAACTGTACAAATGTAACAGGCTTGAACTAATCTTGATTTAATCATATTCATTCAGGAAACTGGTTACTTCATTTGCATTGATTCAGGGTCATTGGCCTGCTTAGACTTTAAATACAGGGAAATTTTATTGGAGTACCAAACTCCAACATCTATTTCTACTGCTGTTCAAACTACCTGCCTCCAAATTCATAACTGGAAAGAACTCCTTTTGAAATCTCAAGACAATTTATGCTGAATAGGTTTCTGTATCAGCCTCCTACCCCGAGGTAAAATTCACTGACAATTTCTCGCTCATGTCATACCCAGTCTAGCTTCAGGTCAAGCCACCACCTCGCCTTTGCATCACTTCTGTTGTGCTTCACATTCGGAAGAATTCAATGGCTAAAATACCTTAACCATCCAGATTTGCACAAATTACCTGTTATATGGTCTTAGGCTTCCTTCTTAAGCTTTGTTTTCTCAGACACCAAGAGTCTTTGGATTCCTGCACCTCCAAGGATCCCAGGGTCTGGCCCACTTCTCTTTTCTCCTTGTGATTTTAAGTATCACTGTATCATTTTGATGGATTGGATTCTATCTAAGCTAATATCTTTTATAAAAAACCCAAAGAAAAACTGGGTTAGTTGTCCACCATTTTTTTAGCCTTATGCACCTGTTTCCCAGAGATTCACCAGATCATTAAAGACTGCCTATAACCTTTAATTCTTAGCCTTTTCTCTTACATTTCTGACCTTACAGTTCAGTATAGTTAATCTTCCTAATTATACCAGTTCATGGTCAATGTCCGTAAAAGAACTGATAATCCATTCCTATTTTTGGAGGCTCTGCTATTATTCACAGACCCTGATGCTGTACTTTACTTTTTCTCTGGGAGGGAGGACAATGTCAGGCATGGATGCTTCAGCTTCTTCATAGGTAAAGTTCTCTGCAACCCAGGAAAACACCTGTTCAGAGAATAAAATAATAAAATTAAATAAAACAAAGGTAAATTAAAACCAATATTATTTGAAAGAAGAAAAATATGCTTCTTGTCTAAAGTTATAGAATGCTGATGGCAGCTATTTGGCTGCATATCTTGAATAAAGAATATTATTAGCAAACAAAACATGTCTTTTTAAAGTTCCTTTAGTCTCTTCCAGTTACATAGACTATCAGAGACAAACTGTCACATTCCATTTTCTTGATAAAAGGTCAGAGTGGAATGTACCAATTGCCTGAAGAAACTCTCAGATTAATTTAGATAGAAAGATAACTATTAGCTGAAAAGTGCCACTGGTTCCCAACCGACATTCTTAAAGATTCTCAGCAAGTATTATCTCCTGAGGATTTAGTGCCAGCATAGTTACACATCTGTAGAAATACTTATGTACTTGTAAGGGGAAAATAGGGAAAAGACCTACTGTTATTTCATTGGAGAAGAATGAACTTGGTAAGCAAGATACTTTGTATTTATGTGAATTCTTTCCTAGGGCAAATTTTCTTTTATGTTTTACCCCTACTGAGCTAATCTTCCATCAGCAGTGATATCACCCCTAAAATATATTCATTACTGCAGTGAGCTCTACAGTGTTGGGGGATATTTAAGTATTGTGCGTATGTGGCATGTGCCAGCAGCTATCTTTTGGGGCATTTTGCTAGGATTTTTATAAGGCAAAGTAGGAAGTTGTGGTAAAAGTAGAAATCGCTGCAAGTCTCTCATGCTACATGAACAACACCGTAGTAAATAGGTAGTCTTTGTACATGGAGATACTACAGGGAGCTATAAAGTATGAGTAAGAGTAATAACGGTTTGTACTTAACTAGCAATTCACTAAGTAAGTGAATCTGCAATGAATCTCCAACCTTTCTGGCAGTGTGCTATTAAAGCAAGGCATTACCTATACTGACCTGATACAGACTCATGTCCACCTGTTTGACTGCCAATGTGACCACCACCAGAAGCAGAAACACTTCACACATTCCTTATAATCCATCACCAAGATTTTGTTTTGTTTTTAATATAAAAAAGAAAACTTTTTGCTTCATTACATAGGACTTGATGATGTGAGATTTTCCAGTTTACCTGCCGTAAAGGATGCTTCTTTAATCCTACAGCCTAGGCTAAAGCAATTCTCACAGGCAGTAAGTACTTTTGCCCTTAATAAATGTTGTGGGAGATGTTATTTTTGCAGGAGAGCAAAAAACCCAAGGACTGGGTGATTTGGAGCTTTTTTACATGATTTTGCTTTTACAACTCAAACAGTTGTCTAGCTGACAAACTGATCTGTGATCTAACAATTGAAAAGAAAAAAAAAAAAAGTTTAAAATTCATGCCAGATGAGGACAGTTTAACCCTTTGTAAAACTTTGGATTTATCAGAAACAATGAAAGAAATTGCAAAATTATCTCCTAGTTAGAGTTGAGTGTTAACATCAGTACAGAAAACCAAAATAATGTGAAGGGAAATAAAAGCCCACTTTGGGCTAAAGTATAAAAGCTATGCTGTTGCTTTAGATGTAGATATGTCAGTCATCCAGCTGATTTTCTGGGATGCCCTGCAAGATATGTAAATTGAAAACAATGTCAAATGTAAAAGGAACATGAAAGTAGCTGGTTTACACTTGAAGACAGATGGAAACACACCACCTCCAGCTTTATACTAATAAAGTCTAAACTGGTTGTCTCTAAAAAATTGTTCAACAAGTATTAATTATCGATATAACATAACTTTCCATACATTGATACTTGAAAGTATTGACTTTAAAGTGCTTGAATATGGGCAGAATCAAGCTGGTAATCAATTGCATTCATATTAAATTCAAAGGGTTAAAAGAGTCTGCTTACTTTAGACACTTTCAGCTTTTCTTTTGTCTTTCCAAGTTGTACTGATTTAAAGTAGTGTTTGTCACTTGGTAAAGCACTGTTTTGTTTCAATAAGGAGGTAGAAATCTGGTGTAAGAGTAATCAGAAAGTGTATTTTTTTCAAGTTAAGCTTATACTAAGACAGTAAAAAGCACATTGAAGAAAGACAGAACATAAATCTAGTAACCAGAACATGAGAATATATCCTTGTTGAAAATAGGTTAGGGAGAGGAGAGATGCTGCAGATGGTAATTGTAACCAAATAACCAGCAAGATTGTTGCAAAGGATATTTTCCTTTATTTGCAACACTACCCATGAATTAATAACAGTTGCTTTTCTTCACTGTCATAGCTTCAGATATTTAAAACGCTTCCTCAGATCATGGTCAACCTTGTATTTAGTGCAATGTCATATTTTACTGAACTACATTCTCTGTTTTAATAGATTCTGAAAAATAGAACTCAGAAGAGCCTAGTTTTCACTTCATGTTAGAGCACACTTACCATTTGTTGTTGTTCTTACTGGTTTCGGTTTGTGATTTTGGGTTCTTTTGTTTTTTTTTGATTTTGTGTGTGTGTGTGTGGTGGTTTTTGTTTGTTTGTGGAGTTTTGTTAGTTTTGTTTTTATATTTGTTTGTTTCCTTTTGGTTATTCCATTTATTTACAGTCAAAGCCAATGATCTTCTCCATCTTTTATACTGTAAGTTACTGTATTAGTCTACTTTTCAATGTTGTGAGCCACACTTCTGTATATAATTATGATTATATTTATCACCTCAGTCCCAGGCATCCACTTTTGTTACTCTATCCAGTTCTCTACATATAACACCCCCCTGTTTGATTTGATGAAAGCATGTTTTGCTGTTAACCTCTCTGATCTCCAAAGGTCCCACTGTTTGTGCTCATGCTGCTGTGCAGGTTACTTCTGTCAAACAAGCCACATGAACCAGTTTTTACAATCCTGGAATTTCTGAGAACCTGTTTCTCAGCTAGGTGCCTTTCATCTTTAGATCACATAAGGTCATTTATTTACTCTTCTCTTACAAATGATGAAACAACTGTTTCCCAGGGAAAAACTGAAAAATCTACATCAATCTAAGTTAGGATTGTCACGCAGTGAGACTAAGTGGCTAAATAATTGGTGAATTTTATCTCTGGGTGATCAGTGAAACTTCAAGTTCACCTTAAAATGGAGAAATTATTATATCCAAAATACTTCCAATACATTTTTGCACATTTAATTTCTAGAGGAAATCACCACAAATATTACTTATTCATATATAGGAGTGATGTGTGCCAAGCATGATTAACTGTGAAGTTGTATAAAAGCCACTAGAGTTTTGAAAATAGTTACTAAATTTAACTTGACATCCATGGGATTAGCTATATTTTAGATTCCCAAATGTTTTAACAATCAGACTTCACTATTACAGCTTCCATAAAAGAAGCCTGTGTTTATTGAATATAATAAAGACTACTCTGATGTTAAAGCTGTTTTATTGTGTTTGGAATGTCACAAATAAAAAATTTCCCATGCAATTTGTAGCAGAAGGCCTGACTAGGACCTGCCTACACTACCTGTAGCAAGGGAATCACTGGAAAACATTTCAGTGGTTCCCCAGTTACACTGCAAAGGTGATGGAAGAATCAAGAAAGTTGAATGAGAGACAGGTTTCTTGAAATGACAGAATTATGAGCCATTAAACTGACTGGAGTAGTGTTGCATTCTCACTGTCAGCTGTGTTAATTAGTATGTTTGGAAACATCTTGACAATATGAGAGGCATTGAAAAGTTACTGCTTTATTTTACCCTAAAGCTTTTGATGCAAAATAATCTATCCTTCTACCAATAAAGAATGCATCTTGCTTTACTTGCATAATTACTGATCATATCAGTCAGAATTGACAATTTAGTGTTTTTGTAATGCCTGCTGATGTCACTGTTGCCTAGAGACCCTGATTTTTGTGACTGCAGGGCATGGGCAGAAGTTGACAGAACTGTAATGAGACAGCTCTTTGCTAATGGGTGCTTATCAGAGATGACTACATGACCTTTGATGAATTTTCACAGGAAGAGACACGCCTGAAGCCTATTGTGGAAGGGGCTGTAGATAGGACAGCTACTTGGAGTTTGTGAAAGATAAATACAGATAAAATGTTTCTTTAGTGTTTTTGACATGGCTGATTGAGCTTGAAGGGATCAGTGAAGAGATAGGCCACCTTCATCATGGGGATCAGATCATCTATGGACCTTTCTGTGTTGGAGTGCTTGGGCACTCTGCAGTCATACCAGTGCAAGACAAAGAAAAGTTGACATCGATTTCATTAATAATGTATGAGGAAGGTGTTTTGTTGTTTGTTTGGGGTTTTTTTTTGGGGGGGGGGGGATAAAAAAAAAAGGGAGAAGTTTTTATGTTATCTGGACATTTACATTGGGGAAAAAAAGATGCTACTTTGTTCAGGAGTGAGAAAGATTGATGATGTGAGAAGCAGACAATTTTTTTTTAATCTCATTTGCCTTCTTGAATTTGTTCCGAGTCTTAAAACACAACTTCAGTCATTGCACCATAACCATCATGTGAAATTGTCCTTTTTTTTAGGTAATCTAAAGTCATAGATTTATCTTTTCAATTGTATCAACTCGCTTTTCAGAATACAAGGGCTTTCAATGCAAACAGTAAAATTCAGTACATGAGATTCTCCTATACAATTCTTTCTAGTATAGTTATTATATTCTCAGATTTTTTTTTTTTTTTTTTTAAATATAATACCTTAGGCTTCAGTGAAGCTCATGATTTGATACTGGGATGAAACTTTTGTCTAGAGAACACTTTCAGAAGTAAAAATAACAAACATATTACTTTTTTCTATTTTTGAATGATTAGTATAATTGAATTTGATAACAGCGCTGCATTACATTAAAATATTTACCTAATATGTCTCATTTTCATAACAGTAGAAGTTTATTTTCTTTTCTTTTCCTTGGGTTAAGAATAAATTCTAATTTGCTTTCTGAGAATTACTACAGTAAGCCAGACTCAATTTACAAAATGAAACCCTGAGGCCTGGTGGACACTGACAGTGACACAGTTCTGCTCTTCTACAGTATTTTGCTTGAAGCCAGAAAACAGCTTCAAGTTCAGAAATTTCAGACTAAAACCACAGAAAGCTAAAGTGTTTAGTAATGATTTATTTTTATTTTTCTTAGGAGCCATTGCAAATAAAGGGGAGACTAAACAAAAAAAAGTATTACCTATAAAATGGTAAACAAATTATGATTAAAAGCATAAATCCTTTATAGCAAAATGTCTGAAAGCTTTTTCTTAAATGCTTTGGGTTTGTTTCTTTCATGCTCTGACATGGCAGATTGCATGTTAATTATGATGATCTACTCTACAGCCCATTGCATGGCACAGATTCCTCAGCTGTGACTCTTAGACAACCTGTGCTCAACTTGTATATTTACACAACTGCAGAGGTAAGCTAGATAACCATTTTTGCACTAGTATGACAGCTATTGAAGCTATTATGCAGTATAAACTCTTAAATGTTAGTGAAACTTTGTCCTCTGTTTTCAGTTACTGTAACATAGATCAGACATTTTGTCAATGCCTCATTTTGTTTCGGGTACTGTATTTGGATATTTTTATTTGGTTGAGTGAAGAAGATTTGATGTCAGAAGTGAAGCCATCTTTACATGTATTGCATTTATATGGCCTAGTCTTGATAAAATTTAGGTCATAAAGAAATTAAAACTCTGTAAAAGGGGTTTGTTTCTTCAACAGCCACAAAAAAAAACCACCCGAAGATGTCTTTAGAAGGACTGGAAAAAAAGTTTTCAGAGAAATCAGATTGGTTCTGAATGAGTGGTAAAGCAAACATTATATTTTTTCATTCTTCTCTTTCTTCTTTCATTTCTTCTCTGAATCAGCTAATTCTCTGAAAATGAGTGAAGTCTTCCCATAGTTCTAGAAGAGGTAGAAAGCATAAATTTGTTGACATCTATAATGAATAGTTATATTGTAATAGCAAACAAACTGAAAAAGTCTAAACAAAACAAAAGTTCCCAGGAGGCTCTTTACTGAGACACCAAAAGACGTGTGAAGAGAGGCTACAAAATAAATACTAACATTATAGCTTTGACAGTTGGTACATTAGCACTATCTTTTTTTTTCATTGATAACTATCAGATTGTAGGAGGGTGATTCCTTTTAAATAAGGATTCTTTCTTAAATTTCTCCATAGAGTGTTATTTCTCTGCTGATCTTCATGCCCCTCCTGGCAGATGTGGCTGGCTGATCTGTTCACACTAACTTTTCTAAAGGTTTCCCCTTCTCAGCTTTGAAATGCTGAACACTTCTTGAAACACAGAGCATTAAATAGCTTAGGAATGGAACTTGCCAGTAAGTCATTTGTTAATGACAACCGCTCTGTTCTAGGTCCTTTTAGAGAAGGAAGAGATACCTGCTGTGGAAGCAAATCTACCCTACATATACTTATTTACCTTAACTATCATGTATCTGTAGTTTGTGTGTGCACACGCGCACACATGTATGTGCACCTGTCAGCCTTGATGCCTTTAATTAAGGAGACAGCAGCATGGTAGGGTACTATGGATTTAAATTCTGATATTCGTACTGATTATTCATACTCATTGACTCTGGGAACTACCAGACAGTTGATTTCACCTCAGTGCCTGATAAAATCATGGATCCTCCTGGAAGTTATACATCAAAACATATGGAAGACAGGGAGGTGATTAGATACAGCCAACATGGCTTCACCATGGTCAAGTAGTGCCTGATTAATCTAGTGGCCTTCTATGATGGAGTAACTGCATCAGTGGACAAGGGAAGAGTCACAGAAGTCATCTACCTGCACTTCTCTGAGACTTTTCATATGGCCCCCCACAATATTCTTGTCACTAAATTGATTGATGGACTGTTTTATGGGTAAGGAATTGACTGAGTGGTTGCACTCAAAGACTTACAGGCAACAGCTCCATGTCTAAGTAGAAACTGTTGACAAGTGGTGTTCCTCAAGGGTCTGTACTGAGACAATAACTATTTAATATTTTCATCAGTGACATAGACAGTAGGTTTGAATGTATGCAAATTTGCAGGTGACACCAAGCTGAGTGATACATTTGATAATGCTAGAGGGAAGGGATGCCATCCCGAAGGACCTTGACAGGCTTGAGAGGTGGGCCTGTTCCAACCTCATGAAGTTCAACAAGGTTGAGTGCAAGCTCCTGCACCTGGGCTGGGGCAATCCCAAGCACAAATACAGGCTAGAGGATGAAGGGATTTAGAGCAGAATTTAGAGTGCACTAAATATTTTTCTATAATGGAGTTTGCATGTAACTGGTAAAATACTATTTTAAATACAGTATGCTCTTCAAAGTTCAAAATAATATTTCTAGCTAACAATGAAATAACATAGAAGTGCATGTTATTAATTGATAATATTATCAACCAGATTCTGACTTAATGACAGAAAAGAAATACAAGCTTTTTTTTTCCCAAATTTTAGCTGAATTTTCAATGCTGCGATTAAAGATGTGTTGTTATTTGTAAATTGACACAATGTTGGAGTCAAGCTGGCACATACTGGTTATGCTGTGTTTCTTCATGAACAGGAACACAGAAACAATCAATAAAATTCACTGGAAAGGGAAATGACAGAGGTCATTACTGTCTCCAGAAAGGAGATCAGCAGAGTGGAATGTTGACTTACCTTGGTTAGTGTCAGGGAGGACTAATATTGCATTCACATAAACATCAGTTCTTCCCTTTTCTTTCCTTATACACCAGGTACAAATTCAATCATTTGCTCATAAACTGACTCCTATTTTCTGTCAAACTCACCTAAGAAACTCTTTCTTGGTATGGACTTCCAACACTTGACAATTTTTCGTTCCAAAGTGATCTATTTCTGTGGCTGTAAATTAATGGCATAAATGACTGAGATATTAAGAAAAGAGTTCATATGTTCTTTTAGAAGAAAAATAACATAGAGCCTGTAGTATTTTAAATAAGCAATTACATACAACAAAACTATATTGCATCCAACAACAACAAAAAAGCTCAGGTCCTTCCATCCTTGATTTTCACTGCTAGCATAGCATAGGCAGTGACAGGTAAGGTTTGTCTGCATCTGCTGATATATACATATCATTGGATTGCAGTGGGAACAAATAATTATGTGTCTGTGTGGTAGCCACTATGAAAAATAAATTCATAAAGAAAATCAGCAGGCAAGAAACTTCTATGTTACTTTATCAGATGACCAGTAGGAGGTACCCATACCTTCAGCAACTGTCACTTCTCCTGCTTCTCTCCTTACATCACACAGAGGAGACAAGGTCAGGCCACATAACTGCATCACCTTCACAATACCAGCATGGCCAAGCTTTCCCAGCCAAGAGAGTGGCTGAGAGAAAGATAGATGAGGTTGCTTTCAAACCAACCTTCCCATTCCACAATACTCTGAACAGCTGCTTAGCCACCTGGCCTGCCACAGGATTATACCTTATTGAATTCTCATCCACCAGAACTCAAACATTGTATAGCATTGCTATTTCTGACTGCAGGAAAAAAAAAATCTGGATAACAAATTATGTTTGGATAATACCTGTTTTCAGTAAATGACACAGTGCCACTAAAAGTTTCAAGAAATGAATAAACTCTACTAACTAATCAACAGTTCTTATTAGGGGAAGCATTCATTGTGCACATACATAACAAAGTTTGAACGTAAATTGGAGAATAAGAGGGTTAATTTCTTATGGCTTCAAAACACAGACTTCTGGGTACTCAGTCATCTGTAATCTGACTATTTAGTCCTTTGTCAGAGAGATAGCATATTGGGCTTATGTGGCAAGGTTGTGGTGGTGCTACAGCAGTGGCTTCTGTGAGAAGATGCTAGCAGTTTCTCCTGCATCTGATAAAGCCAATGCCAGTCAGCTCCAAGACGGACCCACCACTGGCCAAGGCTGAGCCCATCAGTGACAGTGGAAATGCCTCTGTAATAACATATTTAAGAAGGGGTGAAAATCTAACACTGCACTAATTCTTACACTGTTGTTAAGTTAGAACTCTTCGTGTCTCAGTCACAAAATTATTGCTAATCTTTCCAGAATAATAAGCAAGGAAAGACTAGTAAGTCTGATAGATTCTGGTAACTTATACAGGGCAGATTGAGCACTATCACTATATATTTATTATGGAAGAATGTACAGACCTTGCTTTACTAATTACTATTTGCAGAATAAAAAGTGTAAGAGTTGAAGAATGGGTGATGCAAGTGAACAAGACATACATGTGATAACAGACTGATGATAAAAGGAGGTGGAAGAAAAAATATCAGCACCATAATTTGTTTTGCTGCTATAGTTTCTCTGGATTTGGAGAGGAAAAGATTAAACAAATAAATAAATAAATAAAGGTAGGGTGAGAAAAGTTGAGAATAAGCATAAGAGAAAGTATAGAAGTAATTAGAATGAAGGGACAGGGAGAGAGAAAGTGGGAAATCTGAAGAAGCAGGTGGTCCTGCCTGTCATTAGAAAAACAAAGCAACCAGAAAAAGCAAGAAGCAGAAAATTTACTAGTATGGTATCTGGCCATATTTAGTAATGGGCTGATTTTTTTCCTCTTCACTTTTTTTCTTGAGGTCAAATGTTAGAATTTCTCTAAGCAGTTCTGACATGATAGGAAGAAAGCCAGCAGTTTTAGACTTGTATCTGGAATAGTTGCCTGACTTTTTACTGAGCTTTCTGAAGCACTGTTTTGGCTTATTCCTGCTACATTAATCTATCTGCATAGATTACACCATTACGTGCAACTCACTTGTGAAAAAGATCAAGTAAAAATACTCAGCACAAAAAAAGACATTTTGTAGCATCCATTATTAACCACTTTTCACCTCTTTTAATTTTTTTTTCCCTGTTTCTGTCTTTCACATTTTGTACAAGTAGTTAAGATGGTGAATTCTAATGACATAAAAAATGACTGAAGAAATAAATTCTATTTGCATTTTTTTTGCAGCTACTAAATGACCATATCCCCATTGCATGGAAATGTGTCATGCTTATCCAAAAATACGGTGTATTTGGGTTAGAGATAAGTCTAGAAGTCAATAAGAAAATAGGTAGAACATTAGCATGTTTAGCAAGATAAATTAGCAAGCAATTATTGGGAAACAGTATAAATAAATAATGTAACTGGTTATTACTGGGCTTTTGGAAATGTGTCTTATTAGTGCTTGCAGCTTGAACACATAACAGCTTTCAACTTAATGAGCACAAAAAAACCCAACAAAAGTCTAAAGTACAGAGGAAATTACATTTCAAAAGTGAAAGGGACCATAGCAATACTCTAAGAATACAAAAGTTTTATGATAAAAATAGAGGCTATTGATGGCTAGATTTGTTAGATAATGATAAATAGAAAGAAACCAGAAAGCATTAGTTCTCTATCTCTTACATCTTATACAAGACTATTAAATACTTGATTAAATTTCATTTGATTTGATCAATTGTTGACTATTTCCATACCTCATTTAACTGAACCTACTAACTGTTTTGGCATATATTGTAAGCCAGGCCACAGTGAATCAAGACAGACTAAATGCTGTAGAATTTATCCAGAAATTGTGCCAGAAATAAGAAGAATAATCCTTTTCTGTTGTTGTATTTATTCTGCAGAAACCTAATAAGTAAGTTTATCAGTGGAGTCTCTGAAAATACAATTTTAGCAAAATATTGAATATTCACTTTGAAGTAAAGAATGCAATTTATTGTATGCTTGTAAAAGGCCTCAAAAATTATTCCGTATCATCATACACAGAATAATAGAATTTGGTTTTTTAACATTTGCTATGATCATATTGGTATTATAATTCCAGATGTTTATGCCAGCAAACGGGACCTAAATGACTATGTTCATTGAATTAAGGGGAAAAAAAAAATAATTACTAACTCACATTTTGCTTCACAGACCTAGAATTTATGTCAGCTGCCTGTAATGTAAACAGCTATTAGGTATTAATATTATAAAATATTAGGAAAAAAAGTCAATTTTAGCCTTAAAGAAATATGATTTATGATAAATTGCTACAATATTATGTATGAAGTTTGGATAAAGGGACACATATACTTAATAATCTACAATTCTGTACCTACTACATTCAGTTCATAAAGTTGTAGTAGTATCAGAAGGACAGATTTCATCCCAGTTGAAATTTCTATTTCAGAATACTGTTTATTAACCACACTTCAATTTATTGATCAGTTGCCACAAGATACCAACCCAGCTGCTCTTCAGACAACAGGATAAAATAACATGGAAAAGCTCATGGATCAAGATAAGGACAGGGAAATCACTTATTAATTAACAACACGGACAAAACAGACTTGACTTGGTGAAAAACAGTTTAATTTCTGGCCAACTAAAAATAAGAGTAGTAAGGTGAGAAACAAATGCAAAAAATAAGATGACCATCACCCTACTACGGCTTATTCCCTGGCTCAACACCTTCATTCCTGACTCCTCTACCTCCTCCCCCACAAGCAGAGTAGGTGGATGGGGAGCT
>JANIJG010016828.1:112048-122399 GCA_024611175.1 Megaceryle torquata
TCCATCAAACCCATATTTCACCAGCTTGGAGACCAGAATGTCATGTGGGACAGTGTCAAAGGCTTTGCTCAGGTCCAAGTAAATGACACTGGTTGCTCTTCCCCCATCTATTGATGTTGTGACCTTCTCACAGAATGCCACCAGGTTAGTCAGGCATGATTTGCCCTTGGTGAAGCCATGTGGGTTGTAGCCAATCACTTCATTGTTATTCTTCTGCCTCAGTAGTGCCTCCAGGAGGATCCGCTCCATGATCTTACCAGGCACAGAGGTGAGACTGACTGGCCTATAGTTCACAGGTTTATGCACCTTTCCATTTTGAATATGGGGGTTATATTTCCCCTTTTTCAGTCAGTGGGGAAAAGAAGTCATTGAGAACCTCAGCCTTCTCAGTATCACTCACCACCAGCTCTCCCATTTCCTTTCTGAGGAGGCCCACACCTTCCCTAGTCTTTTTCTTGACATTAATATACCTATAGAAATTCTTGGCATTTCTCTTGATTTCCCTGGCTAGATTTAATTCTAACTGAGTTTTAGCTTGTCTAACCAGGTCTCTTACTGCTCAGGCAGCTTTCTTGTATGCCCCCCATTCTATCTGTCTTTCTTTCCACTCCTTGTAGAGTTTCTTTTTGCATGACAGCATGTCCAGGAGCTCCTTGTTCATCCAGACAGGTCTCCTAGCATTCTTTTCTGCCTTTCTCTTTTTCTCCACTCAAAAATAAAGATGCAAAAAACATCAAACATAAGGATGCAGAAGCACAAGTGCAAACAGAATATAATAAAAATCTTCCAAAATTATTTTGCTGGATTACAATACAAAATACCCACAGAACAATGTTCTTGACACAATGGCAAAATTACAGCAAGTAATAGGCAATAACAGCAGGAGCTGAAATCCATCTAGTTGTAAATTAATCACTTTTGTATTCTTCTTTTACACCTTTTTGTTTGTTTCTTTGGTTGGTTGGTTTGGATTTTATTTTTTTTTTCCATATCAACAGTCATAATAAATACACAACTACATTCTCAAGTGTCTTAAATTTAATAGTCCCTCATAATACTCAAAGAAAACCCTACAGTTCTGTATTTTTGGTTGGAAATATTAATCCTTAAAAAAAATGGACTTATTGCTCCGATGAATTTTTAATGATCTGTGGAATTAAAATAATACTTATGAAGTACCTGCTTAACCATCTCACAGCAGCTCAAGGGGCATGTTACATATATGCTTTGTATTTGGCTGTTCGAATATTACACTGAATGTTGTTTACAGCAGTCTAGCAGGTTTTCTCCTTGGATCAGTCTCCTCTTACTTACACTTCCAGATAACAACAAACCACCCCCTCCCCAACTTCTTGACAAAGAGGAGGAGAGCAGAGAAGATACTTTTGTTAGTGAATCAGGGTTATTACCTTCAATCTTACTCCAACCAGCAAATCAATCAAAAAATGAGTGTCTGAATACCTTTCCTTGTCTGTCAAGGGTGGATGAATGTGATGCCAGTCCTACCTCTAATACAAAACCAGTCTTGGCATAAACATGCCTACCCTGTTTGCCAATAAGTCTGTTTTTCAGATTCATTGTAGAGTGTTATTTAACAGAATGCTGATTCACAGAACTGTTCTCACCAATTATTAACAAATTGAATTTATTAATGATAAATAAGGGTAATAAATTATTTTTTGTCAATAACAGCATCCTTATTTCTTTGTTTTAAGCCAATGGCAGTGTCATTGTGTATCATCTTAGAAGGCTGTAAAAACCAGATATATCAGTTAACATTCATAGGTCTAAGTTCATCCTCCACTTCACATTTCACAATTTTCATTAGCAGCATGCCCCAGCCTCCTTAGGCAAGAAGATGATTTGGTGCTCTATCTATACATTTTAAGGCAAGAGTGACAAAGCACTGGAACAGGCTTCCCAGAGAGGTTGTGGAGTCTCCTTCTCTAGAGACTTTCAAAACATTCCTGGATCTGTTCCTGTGTGGCCTGACCTCAGTGTTCCTCTGTTGGTAGGGGTTTGGACTCAATGACCTCCAGAGGTCCCTTCCAACACCTACCATTCTATGATTCTATGTTACAACAAACACCATTTTATCCAAGGCAGCTACAGATATGAGGATGCCACTAGTAGAGGCCTGGGCTTCTGCCACATGAGGTGATAGGAAATTTGAAAAGAAGTCTGATACTCCTATCCCAGTGACTCATGAGATCCTCCACCATTCACAGCTTGTCAGAAAAACAGGCAGGAGCACTATGTAAATCATAGATTAAATGAATGGCAATGAATGTCAGAATAAGAAGAAGGTTGTTGAATGGCATCTAGGAACTTACTTCTGTGTAATAAAAAAATAAAACACAACCATACACCGAAACTGCTAATTAAAATAAAATAAAAAAAAAACCCCAAACCCTATCAACTTTAATTGCAGATAAAAAAAAACCCCACACCTCATAAATTAAGAAATGAAACTGTTTATGACTTGGTACGACTTCAACAGACCATTGAGAAATTTCACCAGAAAGCACCAAGGCAGAATGATGAAGTTAAATATTAGTTTAATTACACTGATTTGCTCTCAAAGCTTTGGCAGTATGCTAGAAATAGTGTCTGCTTCAAAAAAGCCAGCTATGCTAAGCACAGACTTTTCTTTGTAAAGTCACTGCCACACAGCAATGCTTTTCTGAATGTCACCATCATTCATACAATCCTGTGTTTCTTCACTTGCCCAAGCATTTATTTTCATGTGAATGTATTCATCATAATTCTAATTGTCTTGAAGCTGAATGATGAAATAAGGTTGTGTGGAGATGGCTGAATCCACCTTAAATAGGATAGAAACAAAACTTCTACAAATACATTGGCTGTGTACATATGTATATATATATACACATTTCTAAATAGTTTCCTGAAAGATCTTATTTTGTTTGTGCTTTGAAATAGATGAAATGTAAGAAATAGAAATATTTCAATTTTTGCCTGAGAGCACAAAATATCAAAAATTTTAATCATCTTGATGGGATTTTGCAGGCATGGGACAACTGAGAAACAGCAGTATGATTAAAAGAAGCAATTGAATATTGTAAAGTGACAGGCTATGTTGCAAAATGAACCTTAAGTCTTGCACAAAGGAGATGGAGCTACACTAAAACCTTTCTAACAATTATGTTCATTAATATTCTAGTTTTACTGCAGAGTAGTTTTAACAAGAGTGGCAAAGCTAATTCTATCAACTCAAGTAATGGTTGAAATCAAAAATCTGAGAGATGTGGGAATCTCACCATACACCTCTGATCACAAGGGGCTTGTACTGATTTAGAACTTAGAGCATAAGATACTATTATAATAATATTTTTTTTCTATTTGTAACTGTTTAAAACAACATACTTTTATCTGTAGAGATTTCTGACCCCTTGTTTAAATGGTGTTAAAAACATTCTTGGCAAAGAGTCTCAAGTCTAGCTAGGTATTAAATGGAAAAAAAAATTGGTTTGGGCTTTTTGCCATTATGAGAAAATCCACACGGTGCAACTAGAGCAACAAAGAGTCATTTTGTCTTAATGAAAAATTTTTGTTTCTGTCTCCTCCCTCTTCAAGTGCTTGGCACCTCTAAAATGGTTTCACTGTTGGTGATATACTACACAGGTCAAATTTGCTTACTATGAGTATCTTTGCAGGACTATCTGTCATATTAGTTAAGAAAAAAAAATCAGTCAGAGATTTTTTTTTTTCTATTGGTAACATTCAGTTATTAAGAATGCTTAAAAGTCAGTAACATTATTCACATGAATAAGTATTGCAGATTTTTTTTCAGTCAAGAATTATTTACCTATGTGATGAGAAAAAGCATTTTCTATTTTGGAATATCACAGCCAGCAATCAAAAGTTTTGAGACCTCATATCAAATATTGCACTTAGGTTTTTTTCCCCATATGAAAAGGGTAGGAGGAGGGAGAGTAATAGCCTGAATGACTAATAGGATAAATAGTCTTTTTCCATTAGGAAAACAAATAGTATTGTAATATTTCATATTTCAATTGGAAAGAAACACCTGAAAAATTAAATATTATATAGTTTCAGGACATTCCCTTCCTCCTGCACCATCAGCACACTTTAGCCAAAGAAAGAGGCAGAATTGCATCACAGACAGTATATGGCTTGCTCACAAGGAAAGACAATTAAACTGCAATACATGCTGTGGAAGTTAAGAACATCTAAGAACAAAAAGCAACATGATTCAGAAAAGTCAGTTGATAACACAATGTCAGAATAGGGTATTTGAGGGCATCTTTTCCAGAAAAGAGTTTCAGTATTGAGTTCTTTCATTGAAACTGGACAAGAAAAAGTTTAAATGTCAGAATTTCTTAAAGAAGGGGGAAAAAAAAAGCCCAAATAAAAATATGAAGACTAAAATTAAAAACAATACAGGCAAAAAAAAAAGATTGGAAGATAAAAAAGAGAGCTGGTACTAAAAGAAAGATTTCTAGTTCACATAAACACAAGCTCTGGCCATTGAAAGATTTTTAAGATGGAATTATTTTAATAGAAATAATTGTTCAGAAGCCCTTAATTACAGCAACAAAATACTTACCTGGTGGCTTTTGCAAAAATGCTCTTGCACTTTACCATTCTATATTTAACTGACACCATTTAATTCAAAATGTCTCTGTTGAGGTTACATAAATTACTCTTCAGCAAGATAGAAAACTGTAATTTCAAATTTTATTTCATCAATGCTTTTTAATGTTAACACAATTCCATTCACATTAGCTGACATCTGAATTTCCATGTTTATTGTTGGAACGATATTTAATATTTATTTTAATTTGTACTTATCACTATTTCATTAACAGGCTTTTTTGTATTTCAGTCATATTGAACATTAAAGAGTGTATTTATTTCATTTTAGCACACTGAATAACTCATAGAGAATTCTCACTATGCTACCTAGGACACAGATGAATTCTGTAATGTAGTTTACAGATCTTGTAGTCAGAATAACTAAGACATTTGTTTAAAAAAATTTAAAAATCTAAATCTTAATTTTTATTACTTTCCAGATTTAGGCTTAGTATCAGATTTAAATGAAAGCTTCAGAATATTTACTATGTGTCACCTAAAATAATGCAGTATGATAGAGCCCGATTTTTCTTCAGATACTGGGTGTATATTAATGTAAATCCAGTATCTTCTACAGAGTTGCTTCTGAGTTACTTTTCATAAACAGATATGGTGAATATGGATGACTTAAGTTTTTTCTTAACACTGAGTTATCAGAGGAATTATGGGTATTAGGTAAGATCTAATTAAAGGAATTATTTCAGTTGTTGAGAATAATTTTTAGTGGTGCAAAAGGATTTATTTACTGACCTAAATGACATCTCACATAATCCAAGGAGTTCTAAAAATTCTTGTTCATATGTAAAGACAAATATTTCCATGAAATTCTGCATACCATCTCCATAGATTGTTTTCTTTATCCTTATCAATGTTTTTATCCATGTCTGCCTGGAGGCAAACTGCTTTCAAAACATATGTTAGCTATGATGTGTTTTCTACTTACAGCTCTATATTTAATTTCCCTATTCATTTCATACAACAGGTAGATTGAATACGTTAGTGTTTTTCATATTGTGTGTATGCACTGCTTAGGTTCTGTGGCTAGACATTTTGACTGGTGATCATACAATCTTAATGCAGAATATAAATCAACTCAGTATAAACATGGTAAGACTAATCTACATATTTAGGCATATATCCAAAGGACAAAGGGAAATCCTGTTTTTCTTTAGTATCTGACCATTCAGACCTATACATTATAAAAACAAACAAACAAACATAGATCTTCTTTCTATTACTTGACAAAGCATATGGCTTCAGAAATGAGGGCTCAAAGAAAATATTTGTGTGTTATTGCTTGCTTGACCAAAAATAACCTTGCCAAGGGTTAGTTCAGTGTAGTTTCACAAGCCTTACATTAGTAATAATCTACATGCTGAACAAAAAGAACAATTATCACTTGCAAGCTAGAAAAACAAACATGCCATCTACCTGAAACACATTTCCCAGATTATGAACTCTTCTAGTAATACTGTCAGTGACAGAACAGTAAAATATTAGTGTGACAGCGAGTAGATGACCCAGTGCTCTAATTACAGTAAAACATATATTTGCCCTTCCGTTCCCCCAGGGCAAACAGATGTGGCATCTCTGAATGTAAGAACATTGTTTTAACCCCTTTTTTGGTAGAAGTGTAGTGTGGTCTAGAATAAGTTGTAATTTGTGGTCTTCCAAAAGAGAGAAGCCAAAGTGATGCAGATGTCTGAAACAATCATCCTGGTTACTTAAGCAATAGAATTTGCAGATGGCAATAATAACTGCTATAATAATAATAATCAGCTGACTGGGAGGGGTGTGTGTGAACATTTATGCCACCAAAGCTTTTTTCAAGTCTTAAAAAAAAAATCATTACTTTTTGTGTATTTTTGGTTGGTTGGTTGGTTGGGTTTTTTTGGTTTTTTAGTAGAATGAATTGAGGTGTATGCTGATAATCATAATAGTCTTCTAAATGAGAGTCGTACTCCTCTGTGGATCACTTAGTCTTCACTAAAATTTTAGTCCTTTGATTTTTCTTGAACTGACAAGTTCCAAGCTAAATAGACCAGATAAAGGGATAGTAAAAATGGTCCAAAACTAATGAAAAGGGCTCTTGATGACTAGGAAATTTATCTCCATGATTTTTAAGCATCTAGAACTAACTAATATCTGAACTGTTTATGTTACGTCTGAGCAAGCCAAGAACACCAATCTGGAATTTCCAGGTAAGGCAAGAAATTGTTTTCATTCTGAGGACTGCTAAATGTCACCAAGACATTTCCAAGAGGTATAATAAAAAAAAAAATATTGCTTTCATTATTTACTACTCATAGCCCCTTCCTTCATCCACTAAATGCTACAACTAGAACAGGTTCATATCATTAATTGTCTAAGCTGTAACAAACAAGCTGTTTTCATCTCTGTTGTGTAAGATAATTTAACTGAAACTTTGAGCAAGTCATATATTATGTCTTATTCCCTTTCATTCTTCTGTAGAAGTAAATAATAATGAAAAATGTAACACTTGCTGTACAAGAGAAATGAGTTAATGCTTATGAATTCTTTGAGAAATTTGTACAGGAAAGTGTTGGATGACTGCAAAAAAACCCAAGAACAAAATTACCTGACTGCATGATATCTCAGAATCACTTGAGTTCTACTACTGAAAGACACTGTTACTGGCGCTCACTTCAGTGGAGTTTATTTCAGGTTCAAAGTTAGTTTGCAGTGCACTTTCATGCTCCGTCATTTGGTAGTTCTGTATAAATAATAATAATAAATTCTGTATAAATAATAATAGTTCTGTAGTATAAATTGAGCTGTAGTATAAATTGACATTGTATGTGACAATCTGATATGTAAACATATCTCGTGATGCTGTGTACCTTCTATATGGTCCTCTGTGTGTGAGTATGCATTCACATGTAGACCAAATATATTTATTCTGTCCACACAAAATACATTTTACAACATGCTTTTGATTGTCTATTCTACAGGTTACAAAATGAAAGCTTCTAGAACGTGAAAGACATCCAGGAGGTAGTATAGAATGAGATCTATAAATATTCAGACAAAAAAAAAGAAGAAGACAAAGGTGTTCTGTAATTATGTGAAGGGTATAAAATAAAGAACTTTCTTTTTGTATTGTTTGTGCAAAAACTCAATCTTCACGAGCAGCTTAAGGACAACAATATATACCAGCATGGCAACAGCAGTCATGCCTTTCAAAAAGAGCCTGAATTATCTCCTGACAATTGAAATTTTGCTGCTGCTGCTCTTCTTAAAAGTGGTACTAGAGCTGAATGTTCTTTTGCACAAAAGGTAGATGGAGTTAGAAGACACTCTCCCTCTTTGCAGGAAATAAATCAGGGTCATCTAAAATAATACCTCTCTAAGTCATTCTTGGGACAGTAATAAATTTGACCAAGCAAGCAGACGGCAGTCATACTGAAGAATAGTAAAGGAATGTACTCCTTCTGTCTTAAATTATACTATATGGCTAAATATACCTCATCATCCAGATAAATTGTTATGACAGTACTGTGAATTGTCACAAAAAAATAAGGCAAAAATATTCCCTAACTTTTCCTTGTCCTTTTCTTTAGTAATCTTGTGTGCATTTGGTCCTCCCATCTGTCTTTGGTCCCTAAGACACAAGACTTAAGGAGATGACAAAACAAATGGAGACAATAAGCAAGATAAGCAACACAGAACTCCAACAGTATATCTGGCCTTTGGAAAACAGCAACTAATGTTCCCTTTGAGGAAAAAATGCTTCCAAAAGCAATTTTCAACTCAAGGACCCCTCATTCACAGCTGAAAAACATAGATTACAGGTCAGTTAAATTGTACACATAACATGAGAACTAAAACAACAAATAACATCTTAAATTTATGCTCATGTTCTGCTATTCCTAAAAGTCACAACATGGCAGAGTTGCATTGTTGGTTCTCCTGCTCCAGAACAGTTTGTGCCATCTTCTGCTGATAGACTAAATATCCTCACCTGATGGTAGCTTTGTCAGTGCAAGGAGGTAGTGGTGATATACCCCAATGGTCTGTGACTGCCGGAACCAGTGCCCCCTCTTCACGTTTATCTATGCTCATTTGAAGTTTGCCTATATTGTGCAGCATATTATGTGCAGTCATATTGTATAACCCGACACCTATATCTTTAATGCCAGTAAACAGGTAAATCTCCCTAATACTATTTGAGAGATTAATCTTTTGCAGCAAAAATGCACATAATGGAAGAACTGACACAAGCTTTCCTTTTCAGCAGTGATGAGAAGACATTTTGGCTTTGCAGACTCACTCTGTGCATATACAGCAAGTGCATTTTCCTGTGTGCAAAGACAGTTATTAAAACAGAGTGAATGCTTACAAGCCTTACACAGGTATATAACCATCAATATTAATTATTTAACATATATCAAAAGGAAGGAAAATAAATTCATCACCCCTACCACATCTGGTAACTCTCAAGTGTTTGAAAACTGGTAAATACTCTTGCAGTGGCAACGGATTTTTAAGCCAGACAATTGAAGAGAGGATGGCATGGAACAGTAGTGGGCATTCAGATGCTTAGATAATAGAACACATGGACCAGGACTGCAGGCACAGGAGAGACATGGAGCAATAATAATTGTGCTATTCAGATTACAGGAATTGCAATTAGACTACATTAATATACTGATCAAGCAGTGCTGGGGCAATCATAAAAAATGACTTCTTAAATGAAGCCCATTATGAATGTACAAGACCAGAGCAGATATTACCAGTGCTTTATTTATTTGTTTATACAAGGCCTTTTTTTAAATGAAATATAAACCCTGCAGTGGAGGACAGTTGGTTTTGCCTAGGGCTGCACTCTGAGATCAGTATGAAGCTTCCAACCAACTTCAATGCATATTAGACTGAGCTTATAATGCTTTCTTCTTCAGCTCTCAAGCTGCAATGACATTCCCACTGGAGTCACTGAGAATGATGCATGAGAACAGCCAGAATACAGACTGGTACTGGACCATAAAGTGAGTGGTGACAGTTGTTTCTGGATTTGTCCAAAATGAAAGGTTTATTGAAGAGATTCCTAGATACCAGATATACCTTATCCCCTTGGGAACTAAAATATATCATGCAAGATACCTATCTGGATGGAAGAAATTGCAAATTTCCTGTTCTCTGAAATGATGAAATATCTGTATTTCTCAGAATGAGGTCTACTGATCAGATCAAATAGCCAACCATCCCTTTTTCTTTATATTTTTTCTTTCCCCCTACAAATAATGAAGAGAAGAAAGGAAAGAAAATGAGAGATGTATGGAAGATCTTGGAAAATGGCATGCTAAAGAATGACAAAAAATTTGAAGTATCTCAACACTAAAGGGCCTAATATTTTTGTCAAGGAATTGAACATTTGGAATGCTAAAAGCAGAAATCAAACTACTTTTTTTGCTTATTTGTTTGTTTGTTTGTTTTACTCATGGGCGGCTTTGGAGTTTTTAATCCAAAAAGAAATCAAGTTGTAATGGCAACTAGCTGAATATGCCATTGACTGTGTCCTGGTTTGAGTGAGAACAGAACTAATTCTGTTCAGTGATTTTACTTTTCAGTTCAGTTCTTCTAGTTAACTGCACTTTCTGAAGTCAGCAGCCTGTTTTCACAGACAGTGGCTGCTCCTAGCAGTGATAGCACCCCATGTTTAGAGTTACTACCAAGGACTGGTGTGCAGACCAAGGCCACTGCTGGATCTTGT